>JAHWXV010057995.1:0-16410 GCA_024586415.1 Phrixothrix hirtus | reverse complement strand
ACTTCACTAAAAATATTATTTGGACGGACGAAGCAAAATTTTGCAAAAATGGAGTATACAACCGACATAATACTCATTTTTGGTCTGCCGATAACCCTCACCATATTAGACACAGGCAGTTCCAAGAATATTGGAGTTTTAATGTCTTTTGTGTTATAAAGCTGACAAAATCTTTGCATTATACTTTTGTGAAGATAATTTAAATAGTGAATGATTTGTATACATATTAAGAAATGTTATGTGTTAGCTTGAGTACTCTCCCGAACATGAATCTGACAGTGCTTGGTTTAAACCAGCACATAATACTCGTGCCACAGGAGAAGTGTTAGATGAACTCTTCAATGACCGCTGTATTGCAAATAATGGACCTTTTAAATGTCCACCGAGGTCGCCTGATCTAACTCCTTTAGACTATTTAATTTGAGGGTTTGTAAAAAATCAAGTATACCCGTTACAACTAAAGAGGATATGTTAAATTGAGCACGAGGCGTGTTTAATGTGTTAGATCTGGAAATGATTCGGCGGGCGACAGGCAATGTTTTAAAAAGAATGAAAGCCTGCTTAAATAGAGATGGAGATATATTTGAACCATTTCTTTAGTTTTATGTAGCTACAGTGAGTAACTTTAATATTCAGTTAATACCAAATTTAACATTTTGAAGGAAATTATTAAAAGAAAAGTCATTTTTGTATTGTATAATAAATATAACACAAAATACCCCTAATTTTAAGTGCAGAATGTAATAAAATTAAAAAATATATAGGTTGCTATTTAAAAATAATGAGATTTTGCGATTTTTTGAAAATAAAGTATGACATTTTTTTTCGAACACCCTGTATAAATTTGTAAAACTTCAATTAAGGTATTTGATGAACCATAGTTCGACAAATAAGTACACAAAGTTTTGTTTGCTTAAGTTATTGCACGTATTAGAAATTTGTCTTCTTGTGGAATACTGCAGAAGCTTATTTTTATAAATAAATTGAAATATTTCAAAAACGCGTAACGATAGAGAAAATTCTTTAAACAAAGTCGCCTTCAAATTCGATCAGGAATACACATCAATAATAAAAATTACTATGTTCTACTTGAAATAAGGAAGTTCATTTCCATTTCCTGTATAACTGAAAGTAGGTGAAATCTGAAAATATCTTATGTCGATTCCGCCTCACCTAAAACCCCTATGCGAAAAGTCTTAAATTTCAACTCCAATCAATTGCTCATATCCTTTTAACGAAATCTGTCTGTATGTGTGTGTGTGTGTGTGTGTGAGTGTGTGTGTGTGTGTGTGTGTGTGTGTGTGTGTGTGTGTGTGTGTGTATGTATGCGTGTGTGTGTGTGTGCATGTGTGTGAGTTTGTGTGCTTGTGAGTGTGCGTGTGTGCGTGCGAGCGTGTGTGCGTGTGTGCGTGTATGCGCGTGAGCGCGTGCTTGAGAGCGGGCGCGCGTGCGTGCGTAAGTGAGTGCGTGCGTACGTGCGGGCTAGAGAGCGTGCCTGGCTGCGTGAGTGCGTAGGTGCGTGCTTGCATACACGCGTGCGTGCTTGCGTGCGCGCACGTGTGTCCGTGTGCGCGTACGCGTGTGCGCGTACGCGTGTGCACGTGTGTGCGTTCGCGGATGTGTGCATGAGCGCACGCTTCCTTGCATGCGTGCGTGCGTGCTTATGCGCGTGCGTGTGTGCATGCGTTCGTGCGTACGTTCGTGCGTGCGTGCGCTCGTTCGTGCGTGCGTGCGTGCGTTTGTGCAAGCGAGCGAGGGTGCGATCGTGCGAGCGTGCGTGCATGCGTGCGTGCGTGCGAGTGAGCGTGCGTGCGTGCATGTGAGTGCTTCCGTGCATGCGTGCGCATGCGCTTCTGCGTGTGAGCGCGTACGCTCGCGCGCGCTTGTGTGTGTGTATTTATATGGATGTCTATGTATGTGCACATTATAAAACTAACTTTTAACTTATATAAAATTAAAATACAAACTACATATTTTCATGAATTGGAGAAAATCTATTAGAATTTTTAGTAAATAAAGAATTTGATCTTGATTTATAAGTTCTGGTAATATTTTCTGCTCCTTATTGTTACGTCGTTGATTAATGGTTATTAAGTTCTATTCTATATATTGGTGACTTCCTATGGAAGCCTTTTTTCTAAATTTTCATAGCCGGATATGCTTTTTAACTAGTAGGTTGCTATTATTTAAGTTTCTGCTTGAGCTTTTCATTGAACGAATTTGATTGTGATCTTGGCAAATTTAAAGTGGGTCAAAGTATTATATACATGTAATGGTTGTAGCTGAATTCTCTATTATTAATCGTTTTAAATTTATTAACGGTTTTAATTAATATATAAATTAAATTCGCTGTGTAATAATAGGTATTGTTAGTGTAGGGTCCTTTTGGTGTCAGTTTATGTTGGTCGATTGTAACACACCATAGTAAAAGGAAATATAACATCACTTAAAGATTGATTATTCCAGTTGAAGGCCACTTGATGATTATTTTGCATTCTGTTCTTTCCTGTATCTATTTAATTACCATAAAGAGAATTCCCATAATACGGTTTGTATATAAATTTTTATATTGCTTCCTTTCTCTTGAAATTTCGAAGTTAATTCATGTGTCTAATTAAATGTGATTTATATTGGCATAGGAGCTTTTTTTACATGCAGTTAAAATTAAAATTTCTATAATTCTTGTTTTTCGATCAATTGTCAAGTTATTACGTAAACTAATTTTTATTGTTAAGGCCACGTAATACTCAGAATTATAGCTGTAATTGCAATAATCTACAATTTGCTTCGTGCATGATACAAATAATTTGATAATGTCGTTACAGTCCATAGAGCAGTTATTAATTTTTTTCAAAGTTTGAGGGATTATGAATACAACTAAAAGTAGTTCGTATACTTGTAGTTTCGATACTTTAATTTTTATAAATAGTCGTGTAGATATAAATCGATTACAACAGTTTTGCATAGGTTTTTGTATATAGATACTATTTTAGAGTAAGTAAGTAATTGACTTGTAATTAAATTATCCGTATATTTATACTAATTTTATTATTGTCTAATTATTTCTCATTGGAGTCGCATTTCAATATTCTAATATGATAAATTGTATTAGAGCTACAACGAAAATTAACTCCATTAACATTATCAACCTTTTACTGACTATATTTCAAGCACTGAAAAACTTGGTACTCATATATACTTTAAGGAAATTGAGACGAATAAATATATTGTACATATCTGACCAAATCAAATGCATTAATTTGACGACGTTGATGTAACAATCAAGGAATTTTCAGATATACAAGAGCCTTATAGAAACAATCATGGACAAGTAGTAGAAAATGATATTTTAAATAACCTACATGATCCACCTCATTCATCCTCAATGGACTGTATCGAAGACAAAAGGGTTACCTTATGAATTAAAATCAAGAGCTAGAATATTGAAGAGGTGAAAAAAAGAAAAAGCTTAAGGATTAATATTGTAAGGCAGAAGTTCAGGAAAGTGAAGTCAGTTAGATACTAGAGCAATGGCTTCATTATTTGAATAAAGGAAATACGTAACAAGAAAGAGTTGCTACCATTTGTGACTTCCAGTTAGAAAATATCAAATCTGCAATAAATCAGGCTTTGTTATTTATGATAATAACTTACATAAATGAGTTTTTCAAGTTCAAAATGAAATAGGTAAGCAATACATTCGGTTTCGTGTATCCACATATTGGCTAACACGATTTAAGGACACACATGAATAGTATATCGAAAGATCAAAAAATTTGTAACCAGGAAAACTGCAAAGCTGAAGAGTTAGGAAATCAGGCACTCGCATCTATTAATGAAGCTAAGTAGGTTATGACAGTGGTGGGAATAGAAATCGTGTACAATTCTGATCAAAGTGGCTTCCAGCTGTAAATGCATTTTGAACGAACCCGGGCAGTTAATGGAGAAAAACAAGTACAGTGTCTTGTCCAATACTTTGATCCAGAGCTCACAGTTATATAATAAGGAGTTACTTTCACCAATATTTTTGGTTTTAAAGAAACAAGGTGGAGAGTTTGGGATCGTAGAGATGGTACTTTGTTCAAAGCTATTAACGTTTATATAGGAAATTTATTTTCCCAGTATAGGTCCAACAAGCGTATTATTGCTCGATTCTAGGAATGGATACTGTGCACAAGTCGTTGCAAAAGTAACGCCTCTTTAAGATGTGAATATTAAAATAATACTGACTGAGGCAATAGGAAAAATACAACCTCTAGACTTATTTGCAATCAGGGTTTAGAAAAACTTTGCTAGACGCTTCCAAGATAGCATAATGCCAATGAATTCTGATATTAATCTACATTTACGAAATAAAACTATTAAATTGTAATCTGTGGTTCAAAATCAGTTATTATTACAACGAAACATAAACCTTTTTATATATTCCTAGTGTAAAAGCATATCCACCGAAGAAAAGCCAGATTCATTAGAGTTCCTGTAAGACGTATTATGACGTTTCAGGCAATACACACGTTGACAATATCTGATGTTCATGGTGTAAAATCTCATGTTTCGAAAAATTTTTTGATGCATATAATTATTGTTCAAACTACCAAAAATAATACACATTATAGATAATATTATGCTTTTGCAATTATATAAGTGCAATATTAATGTTCTTTCTATTTGGATATCGACAAAATTTCAATATTTATTAGCATGTCCTCGTTATAAATTATTCTGACAAGTTGAAAACTGTGAAGTACAATAGGACATTGTCAATTCTGAAGTCATGTCGATATGGTAAATTCAAGCTAAAGCACACCTATAATTCTTTTTATTATATGTTGTCAAGACATTAGTTCAAAAATTTTTCGCGGAAACTTTTCCTATCACGCCACTAGGATAGCTGTTCGGTTATAGTAACTTGCGCTTTCATAGATTACATTCCTTAAATCTGGTGTACTTACGTTAAAATGAGTTTCTGAATAGCTCTGTAACTGATTTTTTAATATTACGGCTAAAATGTTTGCATATAATTAACCTTTAGTGTATTTGTGGCTTACAGGTAGTTTTCTCTAACTACAAAATAATCAGTACAATATATATCCTTTTAAATATAATCTATATTATTAAATTAAATATAAAGTAACTCTATGAACTGTACTATGTCTCCAATTTATTTGACTTGTAAACGTGCATATCTCGACGGGGATTAATTTTTAGAGTTATTTTTCTTAAGGTTTTTTGATATTTTATCGAGTATGATCATTTCACATTCGTCGCGAGTAATTTTAATGTATTTTAAGAGTAAGGTGATTGACTCCAATGCTGATAAACACATAAGGGATATGCAAGGAGCAAATTTTAATCACAATTAACAATATTCAAGCCTTAAATGAACGCTTTTTATAAAAACCTATTAAAATAGATATAAAGTCGTAGTATACGTGGTCAATTGAAACCCCATTTACACTGATTCTCAGCAATACGTGAAAACTCGTCGATGTTGTTTTAGATTTCTCTATAACGTATATTTTTTCAAAAACAGTTCTTTAGAATTGAGGGTATATTTTCCTCCTTTAGTTCTCACAAGTGGCTTTCGCCTTCATCAGTATGAAAAAAATCGCGTTTTCGTTCCTCATTATGAAGAATATTTTTAGGTTGGTGTCATTAAAATTGGCCTACTCCTTTTATATCAAACCATCAATATAGTCTAAAACAAATCTAACTTTAGACATGATTTTACCCCTGGAAATCGAATTATTGCGGATAAAAAGAAATATCGGTCTTTTACATTTTAGTTGTTTATTAAATATTATTTATTGTATTCAATAAATTCCTTAAATTATCTTTGGTTACGTATATTTCTTTTCATGAAGCCTATATTTCGGTTTGAATCCATTCATTATTATGTTGAGAAATGAAGGATGGCAAGGAATAATATCTTACCATCGTCATTCATATTTGCAAATTAGTTGTTTTGTATATTAGCTAACGTTTCGAACTAGCCACTAGTCATCTTCAGAGATAGCTTTACTATCAATATTTGTGGTGATGTAAGTTATTAAAATAATAAAAACTATTGATTTATCAGAAATTTGTTTTTTTAAAACGAGCATTTTGAAAATTATATGATATTAGTGTGGTACAAACTGTAGGTATAAGAATGTAAAATGATCAGTACGCAAACAGTAGAAGCTTGTAAAAATAATAGATATATCCTAGAAACCATTCATTTTATAACATGTTAATTATTTATATATTACGTACTTGTTAAAATGGTGCGTTTAAGATTTTTTTAAATTTTAATTTTAAACCTATAGTATTTGTTTAAATTATGAAATATGAGGGCAATCATTATCCAATAAGTGACAATGGAAGAGTTTTCCTTGTTACACGTTGGATAATAGTCGTGCTCACATTTAGTGAATTGAAAAAATTCTATAATAAATACTGGTTTAAAAGGAAAGTTGTCACAACTAGGAAACCAATAATATAAAATGGTTGATTTTTTGGTTATAACTAAGGATTTTATAAGCGGCTGCTACTTATGTATTGATCACTTTATATTACTGTACATGCATTTTGTACCACAATAATATGATATAATTTGCAAAATAATCGTTAATTTTCTGATAAATCAATATTTTTTTTATTTCAATATTTCACATCACCGTAAACATTTATAATAAACTATCTGTGAAAATGGACCATGACTAGTTCAAAACGTTAGGTAATGTACAAAACAACGAATTTTCAAATATAAATATAGCTGGTAAGATACTATTCCTAGTCGTCCTTTATTTCCCAACATTATAGTTAATGGCTTTATTCCTAAACATAAACTTTATTAAAATTTTAGTTGTTTACAATATATCCAAATCTCATCAAAATCCTAGGGGACGCTTAGGGGTGTTTGTAAGAGCGACTGAAAATCTTACTACTTTGGTCGCTTATTTGTAAACACCCGGTATATATTTCCGTGTAGTATTATTAAAATCCAATCGGTAAAGTACCAATATTAGTTGTACGTCAAATTGCTTTGTAATCTTATAAATAATACAATTTCACTTCACGAACGATTATAAAAAGCTTAAAATCCTAAGTTAGAGTTAATAAAAATTAGGAGCATTTTATTAAATAAACAGATATTCAACATTTCCTACTTGAAGGCCAACAAGTTTAAAAATATACATAAACCCCTCTCGTCTTCCCCCTTAAATTTCAAGGAGAAAGACTTGACTTCACGAGTACCGCTCGTAGGAATAACAAGTAAAGTTGTTCCTTTGACAGTTCGCGTCGTCGGGATATTCAAAGTATAGTTGAATAGTACCCGTATGTCGATTTAAGCGATTAAGTAGTGTCCGCTTGATCTATTTCCGCCTAAGGGGAATTTCTAGTAAAGGGTCGATTCCAACTTCCTGTCAATTGGAACCAAAGGTTTAATCCTGATAAGGCTGTATTAAAGATACGATAAAGTGAATATCCGAGACCGCCACCTGTAATCTCCAATTTCCTCGAGAATAACGTAATCTTCAAATCACCAAGTAAGTGATAAAATTTCGTTGATTAACTTCCGTCAATGTCCACCCCTTGCTGAATTATTCCGGCTGCGGCAAATCATTATATGTAGACGCGTTGTGATTACCTATACTTTCTTACAGGAATTAGTTATCATTTTTTTTAATACTTAATTAGTTTGGGTAATTCTACCTGATCGAGGGTGAAACCCAGCGACGTGCATAGACAGGACTAAGCTACTGTAAGTACAGATTAATGTAACCCTAGGTAAAAGAATTGGAGATCTGTCTCTTTAACTGCCAATATTTCGTTAATTACCATTTAAAGATAAAGTGGCGCCCTTATCCGCGACTATCTTATCCTTATTCATGATTAATTATTGTCTTTAGAACACCTACGCAAAAATCCTTGAACGGTAACTTCCTTAAATTTTTGGAAATCGCGAAACCTACCCCCAATTTTCATTATGGTAGCCCGAGCAAACTAGTTTATTCAGAGAATTACCAATTTTAACAACTTCAGAGGCGTAGGACCAAAAAAGGATTGTTATATGTTCCCTTGACAAATCGCTTTATTTTCACAGGTAATTGGCTTATGAAACTCACACAACACCCACTGTGTCATATACAGATTGAAAATTCTAAAAGTTTTGTCTTAGGAAACTAGTATAATTATGATAGTAATAAATTTTACACCTTTACTCTAATTTTGTATGTGCTTTTTCATATTACGAAATATTTGTCCTTATTTAAAAATTAAAATTGCAATTAATTACAATTTTACAGAATTCAAGTCAAAAAACTATTAAGCGAACTAGTGGTTGTATTAAATAAATAGCATTGTTGTTATATGCTATCTACAAACAAGATATAGTATTATTGAAATTATTAGAATAACCACATTAAACCTCAAATTTCTTCAAAAAGTTGTTTTTAAGATTTTAGGTTTAGGCAATTAAACGATCATTGGTGACAGACCTTATAATTCTCCTAATTAGAAAATAATTGATATTAGCTTTTAGCTTTAGATTTATCCAATTAAACTTTTCACTTTTAATGCTTTATATTTGAACTTCAGAAACTTTTAAGTAAAATTTATTTTAATAAAATATGATTAATTTATATGATTAAGTCCTTACTTATTTCAACGGTAATACTAAAATCTCCGTGGATTATTTTAGTGTCTATTTTAGAAAGTATTTAAATATAAGTTTCATTTTGTCATTCTTTCCTACAACATTTTAACTATTTATATTTTATCTAAATTTGGTGTCCTATGCACAGGGTGTCCCAGGAAGAGCAATTAAAGCATTATATAAGCGCTTAACTTGACAAAATAACATTTTCATTTCGTTAAAAGAATTTGGCTTGCTTCTAACTTATTCTATGTCCGTATTACAGAAATATAAAAAGTTGAACGTATTCGTTGACTTGCGCGTTGGCCCTGCTTTAAATGTGTTTAACGAAATATAATATATGTACAATGCCTCTATAAGGTATTCTTATAATACGAAAGTTAATTATTTTAAGGAAGAAATGATAATTAGAATTTAATAATAATAACTCCGCACAGAACGCAGATGAGGAGGGGGAAGAATAGTTATCGCTCGATATTGAGTAATTGATCGAGAAAATTCTACATTGTTCGCTGACAAATCTACCAGAACTATACCTGGTAGAGGAGGCGGAAGGTTTACTGGATAGTCTTCGGCAATTAAATACTCCAACTTAACCAGTGTTGTTCGAAGAAGAGGTGGATGAAGAAAAGGTATAAGAAGAAGCACAATCTCCATCAGTGCTATCTGCTACGCCTGAAGAAGTTAACGTGAGGTGGGAAAACCTTTCAAATCTTTGTCCTTCACCTGCAGCACTCCCAGAGGTAGAAGAAGAATTAGATAACTATTTGTTTTATTAAGTAAACAGACGAAAATAAGGAACAGAATCTCGACAAATTACATGTACAGTGTTTAAAAGTTCACATGGCTTAATATTTACTAAGAACGTAGTTTATGATTTTTTATTCATAGTTTCTATTATAACATTACATCTGGTTCTAAATGACTTTCATTAATGAAATATCCTTGCATCTTCAGAAAGGAAGTTCCTTTACTCTTGAGTCAATTTTCAAGTTTCTTTATCTCTCCTGTACGTATGTGATAAACCTTCTTGGAAGTTACATCACGGGAAATTTTAGTTAAAAACATAAAAAGACTTTTGTCAAAAACGAAAGTATCTGACAAATCAATAATAATAATTTCACTTAGATGATGTTGTTTCATTATCATTCAGGTACTTATGTAAATCATGACAATAAATTGTCGGTGTCGAGTCATTTATTTAAGCAATTACAATTTCTTTAAATGCTGCTAATAGCAAGTTTTTATGCAATAGCACTACTAATAATGCACACTAAAGCAATAATTAAGTTATATTTTATCGATATTTTCATTAGAATAATTATAATAATTGAAGTTCCATTCATATTTCTAACAAGCTGTTCGTGTTCTATTCAAATCTGACAAATGCTCTTTTTATTTTGTGGTTTTGTAAAAACTGTACATGAATGTCACAGCATTTTAATGAGTCTTTACCAAGGGATAATTCGCTTTGTGGTTGTTTAAAGTCCTATTAACGGTTGGGTTTATGTGTAATATAGCAGGGTATCTATTAAAAGTGTTGAATAGTTTTTCAAGCGTTAACTCTTCATATAATAGCTTAAATCGAAATGTTTATTTTTGTAAAGTAGAATTAAAGCTTTATCAGTACTTTTAAGATTATATTTTGAAATTTAACACTTCAATGATATATTTTAATGGATTACATATTAAATATTTAGTTATTAAATAAAGATACTTTATTTCTTTGTAAATTTGCTGTTTTCTTTAATTTTCGTTATTACATGTAGCTAATTGTAATAAATTTTATTTACATTTAGTATAATTTAATGTACTTATACACTTATTATAATTACAACTAAAATAGTATTAATAAATGTAAAATATGGATAAGCAATTAAAGTGGCTTTGAAATGATAATAAATTATTTAATTTTGTAATGACACAATCTCGGTATGTACTAATAATAATTATTTATCACAATCAGCTATACAGGGTGTAAAAAATATAAAGCATAATATATAACGAATTTTTCAAGGCAAACACAAGTATCCGCAAATAACAATTATATATACGAATAAAAAAACATTTCTTATTTTTATAGAATCTGAAATTAACACACGTTAAATCATTAATTCATAGTTTCGTTTTAATTATTTAGAAATCTAAACATTTTGTGCTAAAGATTTTTTACGACATGTACAGTGTGGTCTAAATGCTAGTTAACTGATTTTGATTTAAAACAACTAACATCAAATATGTGAAGAATGACATCATTATAAAAATATAATCAAATACTAGTGATAATTCTCAAAATGATTACCTCGGCATTTGATGCAAACCATATATTTGTCCTCAATAGAACCGTAAATAATTCTTTGTTATTATCCCTATCTTTAGAAGAATTTTTAATTAGCAACTTTACGTGTCAGAATATTAATAGATTGTTTTGAAAACACGTTATTTTTTATATCCTACATAGTAGAATCACAAATTGAATTTAGCAATTATTATTTCACGTATATAGCGGGACTCTGGGTAAGCCCTTCGTATCAGTTTAAATACTTTAACTTATCAAATAGAAATATGAAGTTATAAGGCACATGTACTGTAAGGAAATTCTAACATTTATTATTTCACCGTTAAAGTATTTGTTATAATCTTGCAAATAATTAAACTACTCGTTAAATAATACAGTTATACAAAAAATATCGGATCAAAATAATAAAGCAGAAGTCTGCTCACAGTATTTTATTATCTAATATGAAGGTATTTAAAGCTTCAGAGGTGCGTGATAACTCGAATGATTGATAAATGCTTAATAAAATTGTAAAGGGATGTACTACATTAATTAATGTTTCGTCTCTGTAAATATAAAAGCCATCAACAGCTACATAAGTAGAGCAAAAGTCTAATTAAATTAAGGTTATGTTTAATTAATCGGGAAAATTCCAGACAGAAAAAGTTATTATTTTAATAACTTAAGAAAAGTTTGATATAATTTATAATAAAACAAAAACAATATCGTGAAACGCAGTGTGTATTTCTAGCCGAGTAAGTTAAAAAACTTTGAAAATTATTAATTCAAAATCATGATCAATGGTTTTCATAAGTCACTCTAAATTTCAATTTAAAGCTGGATCCCTAGTAAGGATAAAGTATTTTTCAATTGATAAGCATTTCTAGAGTAATTTCTCGAAATTCTGCCAAAATTAATTGACGCATGTTTTCCGCAATAGTTGGTACTGTTGCATAAACTTTACCCTTTTTTATGAATACCCATAAAAAGAAATCGCAACTTGTAAGATTTGGTGATCTTGGCGGCCAACCGATGGGCCCTCCACGTCCGATCCAGCGATTAGGAAAATAAGCATTCAAGAATTGATTAACTTTTGCAACATAGTGTGGCGAAGCCCCTTCGTATTGAAACCACATCTCTCGACTAGCAGACAAGGGGACAGTTCGAATAAATTATTCTGGAGGACCTGGACATAAACCCTACTCATCAAATGCTGGTCATGAAAGAATGGACCTACAATATGTGTTCCAATAATCCCCGTTCACACACTTACAGACCACCTGTACTGGCTACTTGCTGTGGTGAATCGATGAGGATTCTCTGTACCATAGTAATGGCAATTTGTGACGATTCATAAAACCATTTTATGGAATATGGCTTCACCGGAAAGCATTACTTCTTTAATAGCATTTATGTGACGATTAATTCGTTGAGTCTCCCATTGACAAAAGATAATTCTGTTTTAAAAACCTCTTTCATGGAGTTCCCGGTGCAATTTTGTACGATAGGGAAGTCATTTTTGCTTCTTTAAAATTGTATGTACCGAAGATCTGCTGTTATCAGTAGTCTTAGTAATTTCCCGCACATTGAACTCTGGATTGCCCTGTACATATAACAATATTGTCAACTGATTTGTGTCAATGAGTGCAGGATAATTGTGATTCAATGGATTCAGTAATGGCAAACCTTTCTAGTAGCTACTGAAATGCTCTCTTATCTAGATATCTTTTATATGGATACCACTGTGCGTACACTCTTCGGGTTAGTAACGCGTTTCTGATATATTCCCCGAGAGCAAAACCTATACCTACTAATTCTTCACGTGTAAGCGACCTTGTTAATTGTGCAAACAATACCCGTGAGTAACAAAACACAACACACAACATTAAGAATATTATCATAGCCTACTGCAGCTCTCAAAACACACCGTTACTTGTAGTTAACAAAACAGAACAAGAAAATGACACATAAGATGATTTATATGACACAATGCTTTAACCATGTTGTCAAAGCCTACTAAAGCTTTCAAAACACGGCTTTCTCGTCAAAAAATGCCAGTGGAAGGTGGTCTTCGCTAAAGGACTAGACAATCTAGAGTATTTCTCAAACTGTTACAGATAGATCCACTAATACCTTAACAAGATCGAAAGGAAATTGAGTTGTACATCCAGCGGAAGCGGTCGTATTAACACCACCTTCGGTGGTTTCCACATTGCCAGTTTGTAATAAGAGGAGCCCTAAATCTGCTAACTAGGTGGGCTCTGTGAAATCGAGCAAACGGTTCCGATTTCTCGAACAGAATGCTACAATTGAATCCGCTGTTGTAATTTTGAAGAGAAAAACAACTGTAGCAATCTCATAAATGACTTCATAGAGCTGTCGCTCGAGTTTATAATATCCTTGATGACTTTAGGGCATTGACTATATTTCTAGAAGGTTTCCTTTCTCTCCTAGTAGCTTGCGGTGAACAAGCCAATGCAGATCATCATCTGCGATATCATGGAAGACATTTGAGTGAATGGAGTCGACGAAGATTTGAAAGCGCAATGTTTATTGGTATAATCAGGGTACTAAATGCGTAGCGGATCCCCGCGGAGACCCATTTCCTGGTCATGGCTTCGAGATGAAAAAAATTTGAACATGAAGGACTTTCTGCGACTAAACGTCAGTGTCAAATCACTGAACATTTAAATTAAATAAATCAGGCTTTCAACACTTATTTTTCCTGCAGGTTTGCGAAGTTAATTTAATTAACCAAACATAAAATAGCCATTTCAAATTTCAAATTATGCTATAACAGGGACGCTATTGAAAACATTTGGGATTTCTACAGAGCGTAACATCTTTGCGATCTTTGAAGACATTTTAATTCTGTAAATAGTTTTTGAAGCCATTTTCGACCAAAATTTCGCTGTTCAGTAGAAACAAGGCCGATGTTCCCAAGAAAAAGGAATATTAGTAACTGTAGCTTATTAGGGCTATAGGCAATTATATAAGGGATATAACCGGTAACAGCTTTATTTCATTTATCGTTAAAATTAATACTTTTTGTACCTCTTATTCCGGTAGACTATAGAAATAATGATTATAATAGAAGAAACCTTAAAGAAGATTCATATGTTTTCTAACAGACAATATACCGAGTGTCCCAGAATTTCTTCTACATACAATATCTCGGTTATTTACAGACATTGAGAATTAATATAGAAAATAGTTGTGATAGTATTCAGGGTAATTTTTAATATATATTTTGACATTATTACGAGGCAGGTCAAATGTAACAATACTAACAATATTTTATTTTTTTAAGTAGCATACTCTAGATATTTTGTTAATATTTCGATCAGCATTATTTTCCTCTTCATAACAGTGTGTCATTTACTTCGACTACTATTATTTTCCTCTTCATAACGATGGGTCATTTACTATCTTACGTTGCAGTGTTGCAAAGTTATTCGAGCTTTTCTTGCTTCCATCAAATATTCTTATTAAAGGGTATTGAATGTTTTTATCTTATCAGACAATATTCTTTGTAAATCCCAAATATCTCATTCGCACAATGCGTAGATTACTTATATAAAATTTAGGACGCTACAAGCACAAGAAGTTGCGGGAAATTTTTAAGCCGTGCTTCTCGAACAGATTTGTAACACTTGCATTATATATGCAACTGTAATTATAGGTGGTGTAATTGCACGGTGGTCTCCAATAATATAATTCTGTTGTAATCTAAACTGGTGGATGGCCTTTAGTAGACAGATTGCTCTTATATTTGATAGAAATTCAAGAAATCGGAAATAACTTATCAACGCTGCAAGCTAAATAAACGACGCACGTTTATATACAGGAAAATAAAAGGAACCTAAATATCAAAAGATATACAGGCTGCTCTACTAAAATATAAAATAGTATTTTTACTGCATTTCGACTACCCTATGATTGACGTTAAATAATGCATTAGAAAGCTTGCTTAACTTGCTTAACTGAAATATCGCATGCAAAACTAAGTCTAGAATATCCAGTATAAAGAGTACTAATAGACGAAAACGGCAGATACTTGTTATTAATTAACTTCTTATTTGAATAAACTAACAATATAGCTATAAATAGAGATTTATTAAAATAACTAAAACAATAAATATTGTTGAAACTGAGTTCTACCATTTTCTCCTAAAAGACAACGTAGCCTTTGAAATATACAGGGTGTCCCACGGTCAAGGCAGGTTATCAGTATATAAAAAACTAGAAAAGATACAAAGACCATGATTGGGAAACAAATGCGATCCAATTTGTTTGGTTAAAAACATTTTCACGATGGCTATTCCTCTTGAAATAGAAGTAGCTACCAACTTCATATTTACAAATATAACACACAGTCTTTTTCCAGATTCAATTAAGATGAGCTTTCAAATTCTTAATTTTCTGACGTTTATACATTTTGAGATATAATTTTTTTTATCCTACCAAGGGCTGAAATTATCTTCCACCGAAAAATTGCTATTTCGCGAACCATAAATGCTGCAGTCTTAACATTTATACAGCTGAAATGTGTAAAAGTGGCATATTTATATACTGAAAATCTTGAAAATATCTCTTAGTGTAGGAAGTGAACTTGGGGCCCGTTCACGCACTACACTAGTTTGTCCAAAATCAGTTTTTTCAAATGGAACCACTTAAACAATGATGAAGCATTTAATAGGGCTTTAATTCATATCAGATGCTTCTATATTTATGTTCAACTGTTTTTGGATTATGGACAAGTTTCCGCCGCACTCAAAAGTTTTGTGGCTTTTGCAATATTCGCAATAACTTTTTATTACCGTATTAATGACGTACAATCGCTGATATTGCCTTAAATTACAAATTGTTAAAAGTTTTGGAAGTCCTTTAAGATTTGATGTGGATGCAAGATTTTTTGGAATACTTTTTACATTATTATTGTGTTGGTTCGTGTCCTATCCTTGTATTAGTGTTACTAGTTTTTCTTGTTAGAGTAGATATACAAGGGGGCTACGGCACCGGAAGTGACGTCTCATATTACAACAGAGCTTCTACAGCGGGAGTGACGTCAGCAGATGGCCACGGAGTAGGGGCGTAGCCCTAGGTGTTGAAGTATGACGAAGCCCCGGGTGCAGAAATGGGGCCCCTGTCTACCGCTGGGGGGCAGAGTTAGTTGAGGGGTACAGCCACAGGTGCAGCTTCAGCCACGTGGGGGGCGCTTAAGTCACATGACAGGATATCTGACAGAGAATGGGGCCCAAGATAGCTGCCAAAGAATGGGGCTCAAGATGGCCACCGAGTTGGTGGAGGGGCGAAGCCCTAGATGTAAGAATGGCCTACGGGACTCCGCCCCGGAGAAGAAATGGGGCCAAGTCTTAGTGACAAAATGGGGTCGAATCTGTTGCCAACCTAAATCTAGTTCCAAAATGGCGTCGGATCTATAGAAAAATTTTCCAAGATGATTTTTTAGATTTAAATATAGCAGTTAGAA
>JAHWXV010057806.1:0-22444 GCA_024586415.1 Phrixothrix hirtus | reverse complement strand
TACTAGGACAATCATTAACAATTCCTAACTGAAAGGAATAACTCGGCATATCAAATAAGGAGCCAAAAATAATTTCCAAAAAGGAATAGGGACGAATGACCCGAACAGATCATATTTATTAAATAACTAACACTAGATTAAGAACTAATTAAAACTAGAAAAAAGAAAAGTAAATGCGAACATTTACTAAAAACAAAAATAAAAGGTACGAAATCCAATTCGTAACAAGTTCTTTGCCAAATACTTTAACGTGGTTCTTGGGCTCGTATTTATACCCACAAATTATTCGTGAGGTCAGTGATGGCTTATCTAGGTAGTTGTGATACACGAATATGTTCTGTAAATATTTCGTAAATTATCATCTTTGCCTTTAAATTTTTTAGCTAATTAAGCAACGATTTTTAATATAATCATTATCAAAAATAATACGTGGATAAGGATAAACACAGCTAGACAGTAAATAATTAAATTGTTATAACAAAAATTAATTTAAAAACTAGCATCGTTGTCTAACTAAAATTGTCTTTAGTGTTTGTTGCACGGCCTGTACTTTCTTTTTCTCGTGAAATTAAAGCATTCAATTAATATTGATATTAATTTTAATATTATTTTATTTCATGTAAATAACGGGCAAGTAATAATTAAAAATTGGATGACATTCAAATTATTTTAATTTGACAACCATTTTCAAGTCAATATAAATGAAATATTACAATAAAGGTAATAAAAGTAACTGAATCTTCAAAGATTATATAAAAAATTGATGTTTAATCATATTAGTCATCAAGTAATCAAATATAATAGAAATAAAAAAATTGTATTGCATATTATCAATGGAAATTTTGGGTGCGACCGAGATTTAAAAACAATATCTCCAAATATGATAATTTGCCATGATATGACCGGGGAGGATACTTTCCCCAGTGTCATCATGAGCTATCTACTTGCATAAGGGGTCACTACTTGATTTTATTCAAATTTTGAAACAAGTGCGGTTGATAATCATGAGAAAATTTGTGAAATTATCACTACACAAACTCAATCAACGCTCGAGGTCGTAGAAAAATTTTGTCAATGAAAGGAATGAAACATAATTCATTTAAAATATCCAGTTGTCTACGTTTAAAAGGCATAAAAGTTCAATTCCAAAAGGTGCACTGAATGATTTGCCCCCTGATCATTTGAAGACCGATTTTCAATCTCATGTTTCTAAGGCTGAAGAAGCAATAATTTTGTACATCACACCTGCGAGAGAAATGCTATTACTTTTGTTAGTCTTTTACCAAACTACACAGCACTTGACACAGGCACTGGATGAGGCATTTTCCCGTCCATTAAAAGTATCGTGGCAAGGAATCCCGCAAGATTGGCGCAACACCCATAGCGAAGAACGATTTAAAAATTTGCCTAAGAACTCTTGCCAAGCCCGCTCCAGAAACTTATGAAAGTATTTCTTGCAGGCAAACAAGGAAACTTAGTTTCAGATTTCACGAGTTATACCTTTGCAGTTCTGAGGCTTCTGTAAAAACTGAGGCTGTTAGTGAAGTATTCCTTAAAACTGTAATTAGAAAAGGCACACAGAATACACCTTCAAATCGATAGAAGAGGAAGCTAGTGAAATAGTAGTGCCAAGTCTATTTTTAGGGAAAACCTGGAAAAATCAGGGAATTTTATCAAGTTTGGAATTTTATATTTTAATGTGCCCAACTTGTTGACACAATTCAATAAGTACAAACTTCAAAAAATATAGAATGCGTGTATACGATTTGTTTATTGTTTACCATAATGAAGTTACATTACAATTTACTTCGGGATTGCGGGATAGCTAACATCCCATATTGGTTTGAAATATTGTCATACAAACTAGTCGAATGTGAAGCTCCTAATTACTACGCAGCAAAAGGTGATAAAAATCAAAGAACAGACATCTATAGTATTACGCCACATCAAAAACAAAATTGAAAGGGAGTTCTTTTGAAACTACCAGGTTTGTCTTAAACATGCATGCAGTGCTTGAAATAGTTTTTCAACAGGTAAACGACGATTCGGAAGACCAATTGCAATGAACAAGACCATACATCAAATGAAAAATTTATCGTATTTAAAAAGTTAGAGACTAAAAAATGCATCATTCATTCGGTTTTCAATTTTTTAACCGAAATGACAGTAGACTTTACTATTTTTTGAGTATCTCAAAGCCCTTTGAAATGTTCAAAAATTACATTTTAGTAGTCTTAACCAATGGTTTAATTTATACCCCTTTATTATCTATCAATTCAATTTATTTTTTCTATCAACAAATTTCACTATTTCTTAACCCTCTGTTTTTTCAAAATACCAAGAATAGAAATCGGCTCGTATCTTTGAAACTGTGCATTATTTTGAAAAGCTTGTCTAGTGAAAAAACTTTCGTGAATATTTAGAAACAAAAAGTGTAAGAAGGTTTAATGTTGTAGGAGTCTCCCTTTCCGAAATATAGTCCAATATTAAAGGCGATAACACACATTTTTGACAGTGTCTGTTGTCCCATTTCCCTGGGTAGAATAAAAAAGCTCATACAAATAGCTGTTAAATAACTTTTTATTTTTAAATATAGTTGTTACACAAGTGTGGCTTCATTTCCTTAAACACTTCCTGCTAGATACTTTTATAACTATCACCTTTAGATATATTTTTTACACATCCACTTGTTTGTATCTAAGAAGGCATTTACTTATATAATCAGCTGAAAATACACCAAGAACCACTAAAGTGATTTTCTATACATCGAAGTGGACACAGATCCGCAACCCTAGCGAGTGGACTATTGTAACGGTTAGCAATTTTTAAAATTCCTATATTTTCTAATAAAATATCTTTTGTAAAGTATTTTACACATTTCCTAAATCGGCTTGGCATTGTATATATTTCCTAGGAACTGTATAAAATTCCTGAATTGCGCACATTTCCGGTAAGCTATAAATATATATTTCTATAAAAAATGCTTGAATATAAATATTATAATACATATTTCAATTACATGCTTCCTTTGAAAATCCAAATATTATCAGTATAACTAATTAAGATGAATTTATTGTCAAGATTACTAAAATTTTAATTACTAATAAATTTTGTGGCAAGCCAAAATTGCACGAATTGTTAATAAATAGATTAGTTACATTACCGTTATTTTTCGAAATTAACGATGGTACCGTTTAAAAGTGCCACAATAAAGTATATAGAATTAAATACTATCAAGTGAATCTGAAGGTGTACTAATTAGTAATATACATTTAATTTAAATAAATTGTATCCCAATTATATAAGTTTCCGTTATATATATAAATGCAACGAATGAAGAATACTAAGCAAGCGCCCTAAATCTTTACGTAAAGTTGTGTCCAAGTCCTCTGACCGTAATGGCGACATTAGAATGTTATGCGCATGTGTTAGAAACGCCAAATTTGTGTTTACTATTCTATCATTAGCGTAGGTACTTAAATTTATTAACAAATCGTAAAAAATTAAAGCATGCACGCCTATAAACTCATAAACAAACATTATGCGGTAAGAAAATTTTGATTTAAATAGTTTTTATTTTAAATAAAATCAACTGAACATTATAAAAAATGCATCAATATTCTTTATTATGTATACACAGTAAGCAAATAAATTCAAAACACTTTAATTGTCAAATATAAGCCAAACCTAACAATCACCAATATAAAAACATACCTGTTAAACGTTAATTCCAGTGATATTTTAACACTTGTATTAATGCAACTGTAAAAGGCACATCCATCCATAATTTCCGTTTAATTATAAATAAGTATCCTCAAAATTACACATACAATTAATAAAAATGTCCACGACTTGACACTTTAACTGTCTTCTGACTATAATGGCGTATATCACAGATAGTGCTTGAAAACTGGACACCCATGCGTACCGTAAGTTCGATAGCGACAGGCGCTTCCTTAGTATTTTTTATTTGTTGTATAAATGTATCAATTCATATTTCCATTATAAGCGGCATCACACTGTATATACAAAGTATGTGCAATACTGTATATTTAAATTGGGTATAACTTGGAGTCATAGCAATGTATTATATATACATACAGTGTACGTAACTGTATTGTACAATATTGTTCAATTATTTATAATAGTGTGTTCTATGTAAGTTCATAGTGCGTACTGAGCTAAACGGGAATATAGGCTATACAACTTTATTAATAGTTGCAAGATTTTAGTGCTTCTAGCTTTTAAAACAACAGTTTTTACTATATTTTAATATGTTGATGTAATAAATTGCTGTAAAGAAACAAAATTCAACTGCAAATGTTAATTTCTAAAACCCATTTGTACCGCCCCTGATCTAGTTCCTCTCAATGTAATCAGAAGCAAGAATTATAAGAATTACAAAAACTAGAAATGTGCATAAAACTTTCTGAATCTCACAATAAGAAGAAAAATGTACTTATCAAGATAATTACCTACATTTACATTTGTTTTTATTAAGAAACAGTTTCTAACTGACTTGTAATTCATTGTTTTTAAATACATATGTATACATGCATACATACATACATACATACATACATATAGGCAACCTACCTAATGAAATGCATAATTTTAAAATTAAAGCATTTACTGTTTCGTATCTTAATATTGATATTAAAAAGTAAATGTTTATGTATTGTACATATGTACGTATATAATTTAATTTCACTTGATACTTGAATCAATTTCACTTTTCTTATAAATAAACCGTAACCTTAACATTCAATCATAAAATTAACAAAAAAATCAAAACTTGAGAAAGTTGTATTGATGGAGAAACTGGTTGCAACGATTTAACAACAGTCCGTACTCGGAACATAAAACATACATACTCTAACCTAGAAAGAGCTTTCAATTGGAACATATCTACTTTTAATTAATGAATTGAAACTTTCAATTCCACTCAATCTGTACAATTCTAATAGGTTTATTTAACCTAGTTAAGATGTCCTTTTCAAGTGTTAGAAGAATTCTTTATAATCAAATCATAACTCGTAGACTGCAATTTTTATTGAAATATTCTGTAAAAATATTTGTGGTGTGTGGATTAACATTGAAAACCTTAGATCGTGAGTGGCTCTGCTAGAGCGCCACTTGATAAAAAATTAATAGCGTTTTCCTACAAACGTAAATGAGAAATAGAGATAGACTGTGAAAGATGGAATGCATTACTCCCCGGTCTATAATATCGGGATTTATAGATTTATTTCTAATAGGTTGGCAACCTGAGCGCTAAACTGCTGTCAACTTCAATAATTTTTTATTTCACACCAGCAAATTAGTTAGTTAAAAAAAGTAATCGCCAAGTAAATTACATTACTCAATTATAATACCATTTAAAAAGATAATTAGAAAATAAATTTGCATATCCATATCGTAGAGAAACCATTTACATGTTCTCAATGTGATTATAGTAGTCGTCACAGAACAGATTCGTAGTGGTCAAAAGGAGTATTTGAAAATACATTTGTGTAAGCATACTGGAAAGAAATCATTTAATTGTTCTCAATGTAATTGTAATGGTAGAAAACACATTATAAATTCTACTACAGAAATTTAAAAATATCTAATTATTAATGTCTTTTATTTCACCAATTGTACCTAAAAATTCACTAAAAATCCAATTACATAAAACATGGCACTTAGACTGGTAAATCTAACGTCAAAACGAATAAACACGAAGTTTAAAAATTTGCCATTCGTTTAGTGTCCAGTTCGTCAATCTAACAGATATAAATCCCTAGGTTATAACCCAAGGGTTATATATTTTTTCTTTCTTTGCCAGGAAAACGCTATTACATCAAAATAACATGGAGTTTATTTTAAATGAGCACATTCGTTATGGCTTAAACACAAAAAAACATTGTTGTAACCATATTTCTAATCTTTATAATTAAATCTTGTAAACTGCAATTTTTACAGAAATATTGGTGATGTGTACTTAACGTTGAAAACCTTAAATCATGAATTCAAAATAGCAACTCTACTAGCGCGACAATTGATAAAAAATTAAATACACCAAAATTACATGGAGTGTAACTTAAAGCGGCCTATTCGTTATTGCTTAAACATGGAAAAGCTTTGTTTTAATTGGCATCATTCAAAAACAACTTCCGAGGTGTAATTTTATAAGCCTTTTCCCTTGAAACCAAACAACGTTTATTGATTTGATCAGAAAATTTGACGGTTTTAGTTCTCTATAAGAATCTACCTTTTTATAAACTATTATAAACCATTTTGTGGAAGTATTCTTCCAGAAATATTTTACTGGGGGTAGTCGCGCCACATATCAAAACATTACTTTATTTAATTTTAACTTATTGATAGTAACACGGCTGTAGTTTAAATTAAAGTTTGGTATCATAGTTTTAAGGAACGGATGGAGGTGTTACCATGAGACCTTATGTAAATCGCGAGACTTAGATTCTTTCTTTTATTGCTCCAGTTTGGACATTTAAATATAGCCCAGTTCTGATAAAATTAGTGTCTAAATTTGTAAATCCATTTTCATATCTATACCTGTGTATAACTAATGGTGTTGCCGCGCACCACGAATTCACTGTTCCTATTAAGGTTTGAATTAATCTTCGCCTTTTAAACATTCTTGCATTGATAGTTTTCGCCTTTCCTCTACGTGCCCTAAGAAAGCTATTTTTGTTATCGATATAATATTCGACTGTCACAATCGTACCTCACTGTATTTATGTTACGCTTGTATAATGTCCGCTCTAGGATTTTTGGCCTAGTAAATTTTCGTCTTTACTCTATGGCATCACATAGCAAAATTATTTTAAGTATTAGGGATAAATGAGAGTCATACCTACGAAAACTGGGACGACTTGCGTTTGCGATTTATAAAATGTTGCACACGTTATAATCTACATATAAATATATTGGCGGATTACAAACTTAATCTATAAATCCTAATCAGTTTAAAATATTTCAAATTAATATAGAATTTTAATAAGGTTTAAATTCAGTCGATATAGGATATGTCATTTTCGAAGATATGGGCGTGCCTCTAATTTGGGACTGCCATTCATTTAATAATGTAAGTTTTTCATCGTAAAGGTGAAGATCTACCCTATCGAGCTGGAGTGGTGAGTGGTTAACGCTAGTGTCTAGCACTGGAAAGTCCTGGGTTCGATTTCAGGAAATTCCAGTGGTTTTTTGAGTCGACAGAGACATCTCCTCTGAGGCAAATTCCGGGGAAGTATTTCCACTCATTCCTAGCTTCGAATTTCCCTCCAAACCTTTCCTTACTTCCTATTCTCTGCTGAAGAGGAGTCACGGGTACTCCCACAGCAATCTGCTGCCTTAGAGGGAAATTGGAATAATAATGATACTTCTTCCATACTGAAAAATCCTAGGCCGTAACAGTTGGGTCTCAAGTGTAATGCAAGGTAAAATATTCAACAGTTTTTGAATTGCAAAAACGTTTGTTCCTTTAGTACATTTAAAAATTTTAAGCTTTCGGTCTGAATGAGCCCCTGTTTAATTTTATGAACTCGAGAATTTTGATATGAACAATCCCATTTCGGGGGAAGTTTATAATTGATTTTCTTTGCGTTGCTGGTAATTCATCATTTTGTGCCCAGATATTTCTGCATTCGGCGCTTTATTTTGTTACGAATTGAATGTCATACCTTTTATTTTTGCACATAATTGTACATTTCATTTAGGTTTTGTTACCTTTATTGTTATTCAGAAATGTTTTCTGGTCTACATTCCAAATTATTCTATTTCTAAATTCATTAAATTCCCTGAGTCCGTCCCTGTAATATTATTTTCAGGGAATATAAATTCCGTTTAGCTTTAGAAAACGCATTTTACATTGATTTAATTTTGTAAGTTAAATTATATAACTTCATGTTTGCATATAAAGAGGGCATTGTGATGCCCATTTTACCTTAAATGCTATTCATTGAATTTTTCTCACGCAGGTGTAAATTTTGAGAACAAGGCATTCTGGTTGTCGCCATTTTTTGGTAAAAGGAAGTAAGTATGATGTTTGACTAGTTTTATATGTCTATTTAATGGCAGGTGATGGATTTATTAAAGTTACTTTGTAGAATAATGTTACGCATTCGTGTGCTACGTTAATTCGTATAAAAATTTTTGGAACGCCCATCTTAGTTTAGTTGGATTTTAGAACATTAATATCGACTCTAATTTGGGTTTTTTTTGTGGAAGGCGCTCATGGTTTCTTCTGGTTATAGCCTTCGGCCTGTAAAGTTGATTACATTCCTAATAATTTTATTTTGAAGACGTTCATATGATTCTGTACCAGGAATGCCGCAACTAATTTGATAATTTTTCCAACGGCAGAAAAAATAAAGGCATCAGTATCTGCCTGACAGACAGATAAGTGAATTTTTTTACATCTGTGTCCCGTTAAGTTTGGTTTACACAGAATAATAAATGAAAGCTTAATTTTGCATATAACTGATTTCATTACGGTAAAATTATATGGAGTGTTAATAAATTTAAATGAATTGGATTTACTTGTCGTTCGTTTCCTAAATTATAAATATTCATTCATAGCTAAGTATCATTTAATGAATTTTCTAAGTAAGAAATATTAATGCCCGTTTGAGATTTTTTTATGATTATTTGTAAGATAAACTACATTAAATTTGTTTATTAACAGAAACATTTTATTTTCATCTGGAGTAAATGACATGAGCGAATTCGACTATTTCAGAACCATCCCTAAACAGAGGAAGGGTTTATTTGTTCTACGAATGAGTTTAGTTTGGGCAACTGATAACAAAAGATTTTCTAATTTCTATGTCAATTAGGAACTTAGATAATTATTAGCATTGAAGAAAAAATTATAACAATTTCGGCTTAATTTGGGCTCCAAGCAGTTTACGAGTTGTGAGTGATCGACGTTAGGCTGAGTTCATGCACGCGTTGTTTGCGGAAGCGATTCCGCAAGAGTTTATAACTATATCTACCTCGTTCGCATACTAGCGATTTTTAACGACCATTATAGGAATAAAATAGTCGATTTTATTTAGATGACCACTAGTTTCTATAAATTTATTGTTAAATACACTAAATTATAGAAAATAACAATAATATACAGAATCTATTATTATAAGGACGTGAACGAGTATTAGCTACCACAATAACCACAAACTGTTTATTCAAGCAAGCGCAATTCAGATATTCTTTGTTGTAATCGCAAATTATTAAATTTGGTGTAAATCTTATTCAAATTCGTAAAATCAAAACAAACATCGCTTTTCGCAAATCGCAGTTTGAGTTGGTAGATTTATATTTTGGAGGCGTCAATAAAATAGTGAGATCATTAAGAACTGCTATTACGACATAAAAACTTATGGTTTTCAATTGGAAAAAGAACAGAGCATTGGGTCTTGAGTAATACTGAAATATCAATATATTCACAAAATAAAATAAGACAAGTTGTAACAATAACAATTTATTATTAAATAGCAATTGTAAATTGGCACAAACAATTTATAAAGGGTTGTTTTGACATACCTTCAGCAATTCATAAAACTTCGATGCCATTTTTTAAAGTCTTTTATAGGGTTTAAAAATAGTGTAATAGGTACCTTTGTCAGCTTAACTGTCACTTTTCCCAAAATCATTTCAAGGCAAGTGTAACTAAAAAATAGAGTTCAAATAAATAATATATTCAATTATAAATAAATCTTTATCAAATAAATATTTGAAAATAGAAATATTACATCAAATATTTTTCATTTACACTTTGAATCATAATCTTTACAAAGCAATACTAAGTATTACTATTATTGATACGTATTTACAACGCCAAGTTGCAATAAAATTGACATTAACAGCTGTAGATACCTCTACATTAGATATCGATTTATTCGAAACGTGTTTGATTTATTTATTAAAAGTATTAATTATATTAAAATCAAGTAGCACAAGATAACACAAAGTTAACAACTCAATTAAATACATAAATAAATCGACCAGCTCTGCCGAGGTTATTTAAAGGTTTCCGTAAAAATATTATATCTCCGGACAATAATCAGGTAACAAAAAAAACTGTACGATTAGATTCCCTTGATGCACCAAAACTAGATTTAAAGCCGTTAGTTTAAAAAAATAAATTATTATTTTAGGCGCATAGCTGTAGTAAAGAAAAAGCTGGAATTATCAAAAAAGTGCGACTTTCGAAGCGAAAATTAAAAATCAAACTAACAGCCAAAATAATAATTTTTTCACAAGGAAACTGGTTATCGAATTTTAGGTCGTTCTGAGATACACATAGTATCTTCTTCGTATCCCCAATATTCGTATCAGTCACGCGAGTACTGATAAAATACATTTGGTAAAATTGGCAGATAATGAAGATTCTCGACGGAAATTATTTAATTTAAATAACAGATTACTTAAATAAAACAATCTAAATGTTTGGTTAGGAACTTTTAATCGCAGTACCACTCTAAATTCTTCTATTGCGTGAAACTGAAACTGTTGATATCTAGAAAAGATTTTTTTTAATAAAGTTTGTTTTTAAATCCATGTTTATCAAGGCATGTTTTAATAATACGTATGTTAACCTTAGTTAAATGAAAACCCTAATTGATTACCTGTCCAAGTCTCTACAATCAACTCCTGATCCTGCTCAGCTACAACGAATGGGCGACCGCATTTTTGGGTATCACCCAAGATATTTATTTATAGAGTTTTCGGAAGGACATTGTTTAATTCGACCGCTCGTTCCTTAAAGAGGACATTTTAAAAGCGTCTATTGCCTTTTGTGGATCCTCAGAATAGTTCTGAAAATTCTAGGGCCCTGTCGTTCTCTGATAAGTTCTCATCAATTTAGTTCACTTAGCCACTGCAAAAAGGAGAACGGTTGAAATTACCCAAATAAGGTTGAAACAGAAATAAACAGCAAAAATTAAGTTATCTCTTGAGGACGATAGCGCCTCATCGTAGGTGTACTAGGACTGCCTCTTGTTTTATTTGTGTGGCTGAAACTTTAGAATGCAGAAATTCCTTCGTCCATACAACTTCAATTGCTGTGGTCATTTTGCCGTGGTTACTAGAATTTCGGCTAACCTGGAAGTATTTCAGTCCTCGGTAGCGATTTTTAACATGCTGAATGTTATATCGCACAGGGTGTACGAACGATTTTACTTCCTTATTCCAGAAAAAAACAGGTTATATATTTTTTCTACAAACATTACCGCTAGCGACTGCGTCATGTAGGCGCACATCAAAATCACTGAACTGCCGAATCTGGAATGTCTGTTATCTTCCATTATTGTTTGGTTTAGTACATTCGTTTTGTTGATGATTATTTCAACAAAGTCTTTCAGTTTAAGTTTTGAATTTGTATTAACTGAGTTGTTTATGTTGTTCTTCGAATCCCGTATTTAAGGCTTGACAATGTACATTATCTATTTTCGTCCCCCCTGCCGTAACTTACTTTTGTCTTGTTGTTCTTCACGAGTAGTTTAATTTTATTTCGATTTCCTTCCTTAATCAATAATTCAAGATCGGCACATTATATAGAGCGTTGCTTTGAAACAGTTTCAGAAAGCAATATAGGCAAGGGACGCCCGTTTATACTATTCTTAAACCATGCCAAAAATTTTTTATAACAAAAAGGGATTTCCATGTTTAAGGACTACTATCATACTTTTACGGAAAATGTTATCAACTGTGTAAATCTAAAGTGGATACTAGTAAAATAAACGCAAAATGTACACATCTATCACAAATTGACAAAAATTATATATTAAAAAACTTTTAAAAATCAAAAGGAGGTTTATTAAAAGCATATGAATTGTATTGGGGAAATACAAACACCGTTTGGAATTAAATTGTTACTTCTTAGTTCTGATAGATCTAAATCTGATAGTCTACAGTAGGTATGTGCTCCGAAAATACACCACGGATTAAGGTATCAGTTGAAGTGACATTTCCACTACATTTAATTGTTAATAAAACTTGAATTAATTGCACTGATTACCTGATTGTGTTTTTTAATTGTATGCTGGATAGCAATACGTACGTTTCGAAAATATCTGGCTATTGTACGTATTACAATTTACGTTGTTAATACGTACGATATTAATTTATGGTGAATCGACATGCAATCAAAAATTGTATGCTATACCTATTTATTATTAATATTACCAACAAAAAACTGCAAAATAAAAAGTTAGTGTATGAAAAAATAGACATTCGCGTAATGCGTACAAAGAATTTTAATAACAATTAAAGTTTATGATAACCTTTAATAATATAATAGGACTTATTATTAAACAGAACTTACTACATCTGACTTGCAAAACAACCTCAATTTCTAGAAAGAGGGGCGCCAATGAAAAAATTTGTTATTTAGTCCGTATGAACTCATATAAAGAACATTCATTTAACAAATGTTTATTACTTAGTTCAGAGGATGCGAGTAGTTCTCAATTATGAAATTAGTTCTGTTTCATCGAAATAAAATGTTTTCTTTATATTCCGTGAATGCACAAGGAGTAAAGAAACATGGTTGGAGTTTCTGAAAGTATTTCAAAATAAGCTTGTATACATTTTTATCTATTTCACAACTTTAGGTCTTAATAAAGAAAAGTCTACGAGGCTAAATTCTCCCATTTCAAATAAAATTAGAACTAACAGGATAAGAACCAACATCGATTATTATCAAACTGACCTTTACTTAAAAAATAAATAAATAACAATCTTAATGTATTTCCAGTACTTCAGTAACTACAGAAATCAATTAGAATAATTACGATAATTTAAATTTGACCCCTTGTAATAATCATTATTTTCCTCACAACACGTTAGTAGTTCTGTATCTACAGTTCTCCTCATCTATTTCAAGTTTTGAATTTTTTCGCTACCTACATTAATTTTGTATACGTATCTATAGTCTGAGAAACACACCAATAAAAGCTGATATTAAACGAGTGAAACAAAAAAATTACTAAAAATGCGAACTTCTTAACCAAAAATATTTTAAATTGTCATTCAGTCATAATTATTTCTAAAAACTGAAATAAATCAAAAACCCATGTTTATTCGTCTTATATTAAAGGAGTGAAACAAAACATTACTAAAAAAGCGAATTTTTTAACCTAAAAATATTTTAAATTGTTATTCAACCTGTCGCATGATTATTTTTAAAAACCTTAATAGAATACACACACGAAAAGTGATTAGAAAAATTAGTCTTTTGTTTTGTGCCTTGGTGCATTTCTCAGACATTTAAAATTATAAATCAATTGGGAGCCACTGAATAAAATTTAGGCCGTTAAATTTCACTAATACCAACCGTTACAAAATTGCAAATCAAAACAAAATTACAGGTTCCGTTATTATCCGGAAAAAGCTTATATCGACAACGAATAATTCTATTATGCAGCTGTTGTTCAAATTTTCTCCCTATCTTTTCAATATTTATACTTAAAAACAAATTTTTGCAGCTAATTTCAAGTTTGGAAGGTTATTTTTAAACTTTCGATATAACAGCTTACCGGATATATTTAATTATTATAGTAAGGCCACCGCAGGTCCTAATTATACGATTTGATGCAATAATTACACTTTTTAGAAATAACAATGAACGACGTCCTGCGCGGGATATGTATAGAATTAGATATCAAGCAACATGTGCAATTTATTTAAATCGTACTTTGTTCAAATGAATTGCGTAAGACAAAAATACAATTATATCTATTTTAAGGCGTCCACTGAAACAGTCCATGCTATCAATGATGTTCTTGTTCATGTCTAACTATCCTTAACTAGTTATGTGCTAACAAACGATGTGTGTCGCATTATAATTGTTACAAACCTTACATGGAAAGCCACCGGTTAATTACATAAAATAATGTTGGTAATAGGAATGTCTCAGAAAAGTTACATTTTTTTAAATTATAATTAACCTAGTTGGATGTACGTGACAAAAACCCAATTCTTCTAAGATTCATAATAAACGACCCAAATTAAAACGCTGCCGCATTAAAAGTTGATTATATTATTAACACGGTGATCGCCATTTTGAATAAAAGAGCGGCTATGTTGTTTACTTTAAAGACTTTCCCGACAAATTTTTAATTAAAACGTGGACTTTTAATAGCATCACCTTTATGTTTCGATATAAGACTCAGGGCCGGCTTAAGACTCACTGATGCCCTAAGGATGACCCTCAATATACTTTGTTAGGCATTTTTTTATGACAAATTGGTTCATTAGCGACACTGGACATTGTAGTAGCCTCTTTCCTCAATGCCACAAGCGAGTGCTTATTTTGTTTATTTATTAATAATTAGAAAAGTATTCATCTATGAAATTATAAAATTAAAAAACTTATCCTGAAAATTAAAATCAATGGCACACTACTAGCACTGTAATTATTTTACCCCTTCCTCTAAAGCTGCCTTTAAGCATCTAATTTAAAAAATTGCTAGAGAATGAAATAATTATAATAATAAACTGAATTATTGAATTACACACTCGAGCTGCAAAAGTGGTTCACCACCTTAACGTATAAAACCGCTTGCACAAATGGTGCCGCCACCTGAAGCTTGTATGTGCCCCCAAGGAATATAGGAGGAACTGTATTGCACATTACTTGTACAAGCGCAATGTGTAACTTGTGTTATTTTAAGTGACTTTTATTGTATGTTAATTTCTTAACGCATAAACATTCATAAAATAAACTTTTTCAATGTGTAAATGGTACAACTGAAAATTAATTCCATACAAAATACAAACAAAAATTAATAATGCATCAAATAAGAGGATTACTCTTATCTTTTAAGATACACATATGCTATTCGGGCAAAAATATAATACAATAAAAAACTAATTTGTCTGGCAATTGTGCATACTAAGATTAAATTGTTTACTTGTTGGCACAGTAGAACTGAACAGGTAATTCTCCAGCTGTAAATTTAAATGCGACTTACTCCGGATTTTCAAAAAGAAAGTTCTTCAAGAGCTATCTTTTATCATTAGTTTGCCGAATTTAATCGTAATTAAAGTGCCTTAATTGATGAATCACGCGAGGGAAGGCTGAAAACTACTGTAACCCAAGAAAACATTAATTTTGTACAGCTTGCGATTAATGAAAACTTACGCGGTATAACCTGATTCAGCAGACGTTAGAAATCGGATCCACGTCAGTTTCAGAATTTTGCACGAGTAACTACTAGAAGCCCTAGCTCTAAAAGCTAATCGAACTCCAAAACTCAGTGTGTAAAAAATAGCAGACAAACCTTGGATATTTCCAAAGCAAGAACCTCAACAACATTGAAAAAGCAACGTATAATAAAAAATTATGTACGTCGTGTTTTTCTGAACGGGTACGTCAATAATATTTGCCTTAAATGCTTGGGGCTTTGTTACTTCACCATAACGCATCATTCCGGTCTGCAAAAACGACTGCCAATTACTTAGGAGATAAACACGTCCTTATCGTACTTTTTTTGGTTACTCATTAACTTAAAAAACATTTGCACAATGAAGGTCTATTATAACGGCATCTTGGAAAATGAGTTGCGTGTAGCTTAGACTGCATAAATCTTTTACGACCCGTGAGCATCCTATGTAAGAATTTGAAAACTTAATTTTTTATTTAATGTATATTTTAAATTTAATTTTGAATAGTTGCAATAGCATTTTATGTATTTCTGCAATTGAATTCAAAATTTTGTCCACTAGATGGTGTATGTTAGTTGGCGTCGTTGCAGATCGTAGCATTTGATGCGCGATCAACTGGCAAGTACGCTCAGTATATAGCAATACGAATAGCTTTGGGGTGAACGTTTTTGAAAACGCAGCAATAGTTTTTGTATAGCCGTTGTATGATGACGTATTTATGTCAAACTCCTACTACGCTATAATGTGCAATTAGACAAACCATATTAGACCTACCACTTTGATGCCATCTATCAAAATATGTTATAGGAGAGGGTATCAAAAATAAACTGGACTACGCTTCTAAAAATTGCATTTGTCCTCCATCCCCTTCAAACTAGTCCCCTCCTGCATTAACACAGCGATCCCAACGCTTCTGCCATATCGTGAACACTTCCTGAAATGTCTTTTTCTCAACCGCGTCACATACCTGCTGCAGTTCAGCCTGAATCTCCTCTAGACAATCAAAACACCGTCCCTTGAGATTCAGTTTCTTTTTCGGGAATAAGAAGAAATAGGGGGCTAAATCAGGAGAATATAGAGGATGCGGTATAACTGTCATCAATAAATGTTGCAAGATCCAGTTCTTGTTTTATCATAATTGCCGTCTCTTGCTACGAACATCTTTACGTAATTGCCTAAATACCCCACAGTAGAAGGCTGCATAACTGTTAGATTAGTACGAACGAATTCCCGATGCACTATTCCGTTAATGTAAAAAAAACGATTAACATGCACTTGTTTACTTTCTTCAGGCTCAGAGACTGGCGGTCTTCGACTAGGATCATTGCTGCTTGGTCTCTAGATTGTATGCGTAAACCTAGCTTTCGCCACCCGTGGTGATCCTTGACAAGAATATGAGCTCACCTCTTACGAGATCGCAAAAGTCTTCACAAATATTAGCGCACGAATCCTGCTGGTCTGACGTCAGAAGGCGGCGATAAATTTTGCAGCAACATGGCGCATATTCAGATCGCCAGTAATAACGGCTTGAGCTGTTCCGAATTAAATTCCAACTGTATCAGCAACTTCCTGAATCGTTATTCGACGATTATCACGGACAATAAGCTTAATTTTGCTGGTGCATGACCATTCAGACTTGGCGTCATCTCCCAATGACTCTCGGCCATTTTCAAAACGAGAATTTCACTCAACGCATTGATTTCAACTCATAGTATCATTGACAGAAACTTTCAGAAGCATTCCAAAAGTTTCTATGACACTTTTTCCTACCCTAACACAAAAGTTAACATTCGCTCTTTGTTCAAATTCCACGTCTATTTTAAAATTGTAGGCGAATATCAAGGGTACGCCGTTTCGTTACTTCCGTGCGCAGTTCAGCGATATTTGATAGACTGATGTACAAAGGTCTAAGGTACAAACCCCTAGCGGCGAAAAATCGTATCTATTAGTAATCTAAAAATTGGTTCATTATCTAAGAAATATTCTTACTTCAAATTTAGTATTGAATAAGTTTGTTATTTATCAAACCGTTTGACCTCACATCTGTCGAACACCGTGAATTATGATTTACAATATTTTAGAATATTGTTATTTCGAAATTTGATTTATTTACGGTTGATTGTAATTTGCAACTTATCTTATAAATTAATTATGTTATCTCGTTGCCGATAATGACAAAATTCTGACTTCTTTATAAAAAAAATTGTAAGGCAGGTTTTTCAATTTTAAAAAAAATGCTATTTTAAAGAATTTGTGGGAACGAGGTAAATAGAAATATTTCTTTCTTCCTTATGTTTATTTAATTAATGTTTTATTCTTCTTATATTATTTTATTATATCTGGTACTAAATAAAACCTTCAAGTTTCAGACGATTCTTTGATTTAGTTTTCTCGGATTAAAAACTAAATTCATTTTAATCTTGTTTTATGATTACTTTTGGCCTATTTGTTGCAATCACTTTATCTCCAGTGCTGTATAGTACATTAAATATCTATTAATTAACTATTTATGTCATTTGATTATATATTACATTTAACATTTAGGCAAATATTACCAACAAAGTTCGGATTTTAAATATACAAATTTTCGTTCATTACATCATAGCTATTGTTTTCTCTGTCAACGAAATATTTTATTTCAATTTATTGCATTTGTATAATACTAGCTGTTATTGTCAGATACGAGGTAAGTTCGAGGAATTTCCAAGGAACCAATGATTTTTATTGTTTTTAATTCTCTAGCGCGTTATCGACCCCGTAATTTTATGTGTTTTCGATCTTTACGCGGTAGAATCTTAAATATTCTACTAAAATTAGTAATAATAGTAACAGTTTGAAAAATACACTTACCAAAATCATTATTACATTGTACGTTGTACAGCCGGAACTTTCTATCTTATTGTCTTGACATAAAACTTAATCTGTCGATTGTCCAACACGTTTTTGTTTAAACAGTATCGATAATTTTGACTAACGATAAATTGTGTTGATGCACATTAAATTATAGGAACTTAATTCTCATCAATATGACAAAGATGTAATAAAAATGGTTCAATCAATGTGCTAACATATTTTGCTATGATTAATGTGCAACGGATGTACAGTTTTTAGAAAACATACAATATGCAATCCAAACTAAACGCTGCCGCTGTAACCGTTATAAATATTGCACAAGGCAGGCTGAAAGTTTTTGATAAAATAAAGTAAATATAGTTAAAGTGAAAATTTCTGAAAGATGCCACTTTGAGTGACAAATCTATTATTTTACGCGTGTAAGAGTTTCCATAGCAAATTAAGCTAAAATCCCATAGTAGAATTTTCAATATCTATTGGCATCTAAAGTTAAACTAAAGGGAAAGTATTATAAAAGCACTGAATACTTCTTAAACGAAGCGTTTTGCATACAAACGGCCACAGTTGACAAAGAAGGTGACGTGTTGAAAAATAAATAAGCCGGAAGTAGCCGATTGATTGAGACTACTTCACCAAAATTACTAATATACAATAAAAATTTCCGAGAGATAAATTTCGGTTACAAATAAACCAACTAAAATAAATAAAATGGTGCTTAACTAAATTAAAGTTAGAGTGTATCCGCTCCGGTAGGACTTTAAAGTCAAGGTCTTCATTCAAGATAAATGCAAACAACACGGATTGCAGTCTATTAAACCTTAAATGTATTATGTATAACGTTAAAAATATTTTGTTTTATATTTCATGTTTCTGCATGAATTTTCATTATTTTATTTGAATTTTGTTATATAAATTTTTAAATAAAGAACAAAGAAGGTGATCCTGCAAAGGGTACGTATAAACCATTGAAAATCTCATGGGTGGTGACGGAGAAGCCAAGTTTGCTTATAATGATTGCATTTTTCAGAATGTTTTTGAAAATCTCAACATTTTTCATTAAATAAATAATATGCAAATAGATCAAAATTGAGACCACTAGCATTGATTTATCCACCACAACGCATATTCCACCTATATCTACATAAAATTGTGCTTTCGAAAAATTAATTTTCTCATAGCGTGGCAATTCAATGTAACCGTAATCAATCTGATAAGCGATCGCAACCAATTCCATACTATTTTATAAAAAAGGACAGTATTCAATATTTCTTACCTAGTTTTAGCAAGATTCTCAGATTAATGATGCAATTGTTGACGAATATTTAAGAAGTTCTATGAACAGATGCCGAAAACCAATTAAAACCACGTCAGTAAAAATTTAAGAACTAGAAATACCAGAACGCAAGAAGCCGCTACTTATTGTCATTTTAGCGTTATTAAAAAATTGAATTAAAATGTAGTGTATTTCGGCTTAGATAAAGAAACCCAAGAGCTTTTTTATTTTAAAAGCAATCAATATGAAAGTTTTACCAGTTGTACAGTCCTTTAAGGTACAAGCACCTGGTGTATGTAAAAATAGAAGTATAACTTTCAATATAAAAAATCTAGTACTTAACAAGAGGCGGCATCAGACTTTCCTTCAAGTAAGAATAGAATTTTCTAACGCCTAACAGTCACGTGGTACGCAGTGGTTATTTCTGAGATATACAAAACTGTTTCTGGTTTTGCGATTAATGAATCTAGCGGTGCCAAAGGACACCTCCATTTATTTAATCATCGCGTTTTTTATCTCTTCTGGAGCATTGTTGCCATAAGTTTCTCCTACTAAAATAGACAGTCCGTACCTCTGCTAAATATGTTGGTTTAATCTACCTTTAAAAATCTTGTAGAGAATCTTTGGTAGCAAGGCGTCAAAAAATTGCTTAACTGCGCTAGAAATTTCAGTGCATTAAAATCACTTGATTACATCGAAAACTTTTGGTACATCGAATAAATATGAAAGATTGCAATTGAGAAATTCGATGCTTGTATAATGAGATTTAGCTTTATTCAAATATTGTTAGGTAAATAAATCAACAAATTAATTGCTCTACTGATCATAAGTACCGTTTTAAATTACCGCATAACAAAGCGAAACCGCAAATTAATTACAGGCTCTAATAACTTCTTTATATATATATTTCAATAGATTCTTGATTAGTAAATTTCTGTTATTGTGTGTTGCATTTATAGCAACACTTTTCGCAAATGCTTGAAAGTTTTCCAAATTATTATTGTCAAATGGTTGTCACTTAAATAATGTCTAATTACTCAACTTATATTTAATAGGGGCGGGATGGGTCACAGAACTATATAAACATTAATTGTCGCTGCCGCCGCCTGCGACTAACGCTCATAAAATAGGATAAAATTGCAGCGAACACGTTGCAGTGACAAAAATAGCAACTATAAAAAACACCAGCTTTGGTCAAAAATGGAATGTTACCGCGCATTGTACGTAATATACACACTAAAAGCGTTCCTCAAGGTTTAAAAACTGTAGGCTGAATAACGTTTAGTAATATTTTTGTTTGTCTATTTGGGAAATACGAATAATTAATACTATAATGAATTGCATAAGTATAAAACCTAAACTTTCGACAGAAAAGGAATTTAAACATAACAGGCATGCATGCAAAGATGTAAATGACCTCTCTTGAAGCGATTGTTTTGTAATAATGACTAATGAACTAAAACATGTTGAGTAATTTATGCATCTATGTAAGGTGTAATTGTATACTATAATTTATCTTCAAACCCATTTAAGGATTAATTCAATATTTTACAGTTATGTATTTCTTTTAATATTAACAAATTAATAGAATACAAATTGTTAGTTTAAAGTACCTATTTGATAATTACGGATAAGTGTATCCTTCATCTTGCTTGTTATCACTTATCACATAAAAACTTTCTTTAAAACTTTGTATTTTAGCTCTGTCCGTTATATTTTACATAATGTAACAGTCGATAATTGGATGACTACAGTCATCCAATTCTTCAGCTCAAAATATAGAATTGAGTTCAAAGATCTAACTGTACCTATTTTGCAAACTACACATTTAAAAATAAATTAATCTTTTCGCACTTGTCTCGCTGTTAATGCGTTGTGCTTTATTTTCAGCCTGTATGCCTAAATTAACTACGACAATTACATTCTTTATCTCGGAAGTTATCATTAGAATTAGACGTTTTAATTTACTCTATAAGTTAAAACGTTGTAGGAGAGGGGGTTAGCGATCGAAAAGTCTGTCGGTTGTGGTACCGCTGCGAATTAGTTGGAATGAATCAAATTGCTTTCGTCCATAATGATTTGTACCGCAAGTATTTGATTTAAAATGGGTACCAGATCCTTATGAGATGCAAGTTACTATAGGATCGGCTCTAATTTGGCGTACCCGAGACATGTGACGTTATTATTGAAAATAATTAAATACCTTTAGTTTACCGTCGATGAAATTCGATGCAGTGGAGTGGATGGAAATGCTACGCACCACGAAAGAAATTTTAAAATTTTAATCAGGGCGCCAGTCGAATGTATTTTGAAACTATTCATGCACTCCAAACGAAAAAGTATGCATCTGCTTTCGGGTTCCTAATTGTACCTAAGATTGAAAAACCTGTAAGAAATTTGCGGAACAAGGATACAAATGCTAAGTAAAAACAAAAGCATTTATTTCTATACGGAAATTTAATAACAACATTACTAGTGCTTAAACATTAAATTTAATTTTATCTCTCGCGAGACTCGTATATGCTACTGGGTTACAGACATTGATTTTTCGGGATTTAAGCTAACCGATATTTTTATTGAGAAGACTATTCTTTCACTCAACTGAACAAAGAAAACTATAGATAGTTTCAATTTAATTTTCATTAAGTGGAATTAATATTCAACTTAGTTAATGATTTAGGCTAACCAATAATTTAATAGATAACAACGTTAAACACTACTTCCTACAAAAATCACTTAAGTTCATCTGAATACGGCGTTAAACAGGAAAATTGACTAAAATTTCTCACAAAGATAGACAAAGTTCTTAATCGATATAAAAGATGATACGTTAGATCTGAAACCTAAAAAAGGAGAAGCTTGTTTACTTTTTGGTAAAATTAAATGTTTACAAGAAGCATATGAACGATTCTACAAATTACAGAAATTAAATTGTACGGTCAGAACAAAACATTAATTTAATACGGCAAAATTATCAGATACATCTTTAAGTTAATTTATGCTAAACAATAAATCGATTTAACATACGTTGAAAGCTGTTGATTGTAGAATTTTCTATTGCAATGGAAAGTCTAACGTTACAACCGATATATATATATATATATATATATATATATATATATATATATATATATATATATA
>JAHWXV010057674.1:0-10382 GCA_024586415.1 Phrixothrix hirtus | reverse complement strand
AAGCCAAAAGGCATCACAGTGAACTGCCAGAGACCAGATCCAACAGAGAATACTGTCTTTTCCCGATGTTCAGCTTCCATACCGACTTGCCAATAACCACTTTTCTTGTCTAGAGTCGAAAACCATTTGGAACCGGAAAGCGTGACTAAAGTGTCGTCAATTCTGTGCAGGGGATAGCTATCCTTTTTGATCACACTATTTAAACGTCGGTAATCCACACAGAATCTAGTGCTACCATATTTCTCCTTAACCAGTACAACTGTCGATGCCCAAGGGCTGTTGGGTGGCTCTATTATCCCTTCGCGGGCCATGTCGTTAATTATCTGTTCAGCTTCGCCTCGCTTGGATAAAGGCAGGCCCCTTGGTCATTGACGTATTGGTTGGGCATCACCGGTATTTATTTTGTATGTCACAACATTCGTTCTTCCTTTCAAACAGTCATCTGTGGCAAATATATCGGCATATTGTTGGATAAACTGACTTGATTTGGCCTTTTGCTCAAGGGATAACCCGTTATCCAAGGATTCGAGTGTGGCAAGCAGTTTAGATAATTTCAATACGTGCAAAACTTTCTCACTGGTTTTTGTGCAACGTACCACAGATATGATAGGTGTGCATGACCCTAATTTAGTGCCCCTATTTAGAGTTATTTGGAAGATATTGACATTCATCTAGGACTTTTAGTTTCCTAGTTATTTTATTCACAATTAATGGTAAAAGTATTTCCGTTTACTCGTTTTACAGAAAATTTTCTAAGAAATGGTCTTCAATATATGAAAGAGCATAAAATGTGTAATAGATATAGTGAGTTTTTAAAAATCGTTACGTCAATTTTGGGAAAATCTCAAAAAACCAAAAAATGGCAAGAGTAAAGTAGTACTTCCGGTTAACCCATTTTAGTGAAATTGTTGCAGTTGCTTGCCCCGATAGATACAAACTTAAATTTAAAATTTTGTCGGTCTTGAATTTTTTATTTTCCAGATATTGTGTTCACAGTTTCACACACACGCAGGCGCAAGCACGCGCGCTCTCACTCACACACGCACACGCGCACGCACCCATACACATTTGCTTTAAAATTTTCACACCCTACTGGTTACTTCTGTTAAATTTTGGTTGCGCTTTTGGAGAGAAATTATTTGTGAAACATATATTTATGGTTTTACTGTATACAGGGTTGTTTTAAAATAGTTTCAGAAAATTAAATTGGTATCTTATACACGTATAAGACACTTGTTTGTAGTATCCCTACATCTAAAAGAACTTTTTTGAAAAAAAACCATAAAAAAATATTTTGGTAGTGACTGTTATACTAATTTGCTTAGTTGAAAATACTTTTGATTATGTTTTTATAAAGCCAGAACATCAACATGTATATCGGACTACAGAGTGCATTGATTACGGCCATTGCATTTTAAAACCATAACCTACATCAACGAATATTTGATTAATAATACTAAAATATGTATTTTTAGTGACTTTTTACGTAAACTTCAAAATAGAAATTACTATCTCACAGCTATAATTCCCAACATAACTTATAAGTTAACTATGTCAACTTATTTCCAAGTACTTGACCTTCGAAAATTATAACCTAATTTTTTTCTTGCGTTAAAACAATAGATGAAGTAATTCAGAAGGTTTGTGTAAATTGAAATCATTAAAAGAATTTTAAAAACGAGTTTTAAACACAAAATAGTAATTTTATAAATGCAAAACGTAAGAAATACAGTTCGCTGTGTAATTTTAAATAAATTTAATATCGTTTCCGATTTTTATGCACTGCACGGGTGTATTGCATATTGGCAGCTTTCTATTTATAAAAAATAAAATGAAAATTAGGAAAACTGTAAAATATTGTACCTTTTTTGTAAAGGGAAAACGGTTGATTTACACTGCACTAGTGTAATGCAGAAAATCGGAAGCGCTATAAAATAAAGTTATTGTTCTGAAAAAATGGTTATTTGGATTTATTCTAAACTACGAAAGTACAAAAAGAGTAAATACGCATCCAAAATATTTACTTATTTTTAAATTTAAGATAATCTAGTAACTAATTTATAGTTAATGTATTATAAAGCAATAACATATGTAGCTACCATAATGACCATGTAACTGAATCTCATTTTATACAAAGTTAGAACGAGTGAAACAAGTGTAATTCAAGAGATTCCCAAACAGTTCTTTAAGATTTTTCAAAACATTATTTTGCCCAAACTAAAGAGATCCAAATTTTTTCTTTATTTTTTTATGAATACATAAGGACTGAAGATTGCGTGGTTTGATTTCCTGAATCTATTTCAAAACAACCCTGTATAATTTGTGTTCTTTAAATTACTTAACACGTTGTACCAGCTACTTTTATTTTATGTGCCGTAGTTTTCATTATTTGGACATTTCTGTAACATTTTTCGAGAGCACCTTTTCTTAACAATGTAACATTTTGATTACTTAAAATATTTTAATAAAATTAGAAACAATAAAAACTCAATGGAACATTCTGGAACAATCCAGAACGTTCCTTATAATTAAGATAGATGATGTAATCACAAAAGACTCATTGCGGTAACCGATATCTGTCAATTAAGTTCAAGACCAGCAATAAGTCATGACATTGTAATTTATTACATCATTATTATGACTAACTTTATTCTAGATTTCTTCCTTGCCGTTCTGGACTTTAACCTTTCTATATAAATAGCAGATTAAATTCCCTTAGTTAGTTTTAATAAGAATATTGTCCTGTTAGATACTGTCATATATAAATAGAAATATAAACGTTGGTTTTTAGTGTATTGTAAAATAAATAGTTTATTGATAAGTGTAAATAAATAATCCTAATATTAGTGAATATAAATAAAGATTTTCATACAATTCGCTAGTTTTGTTACAGTTTCTAGTTTCTTTGTTTAATTTAGTTCAATTATTGAAGCAGAATATATTTTTATGCGTTTATTTAATAAAATAAAATAAAATAGAATATATTTTTATGCGTTTATTTAATAAAATAAAATAAAATAAAATAAAATAAAATAAAGAGTTAATATACACATTTGTTTTGCCTAATCCTACTTTCAAACCTGTGCTAAATATTTACAATTTCTACGCTACTTATTTACGGGTATTCGTATTAATATTGGAATTCTATGACTTTTTTATGTTACGGACTTTTAGATCGGTACTTTAATGCAGCTTAACTTTAGTGTCATAACGTGGAGGCGCTAGTATCTAATTTTGTGAAATTTTGTGGCGTGCGTTATATATATTTAAATGTTGAATTTGTTGTCGTCTGCAATAATTTTATTATAATTGTCGTGTATGTGTATTAGTTTTTCGGATGCTAAATGCCGGATTTATTGTTATAACACCAGGAAGATTTATTTTATGTTCTTAGACAATCTATAACTTCACCATTAACTTGCTCGGTTTGGTTTACAATAATCATTTAAACATTTTCACGTGAGGGTTACGCTGCGATTCAGGTTGTTTCAAAGAATCGAACTTAATTTCGGCTGCTAAGCTCTTTCTTTGTAGACTGTTTGGAAGCGGTGGATGTCGTTGTCAACGACCTTTTCCCAATTAAAATTTTTAGTGCACGGAGAAGCTCATGGTAATGTTTTGAAGATAACCTATAGTGCACTACTTCCCAGTGTATTTGACAATCGATACACGTGCAATTTTCGCAAGATAGTTTTCTGAAGATAAACTAATTTCCCAATGTAGTAGTAGTAGTACATAGGGAGTAACATAGAATAATTATGTCTTTGGAGGAGTTTCGGTCCTGTATTTGTCGTAAAATTGGCAATAGTGGGAAGCATCGTTGTTGCTTTTCTCTAGGTGGCTTAGTTTAATTTTTCAGAATTTTTGAGTTTTTCAGAATTCATTGTTTGATTTTTGAACTAGCTAAAAGTTACGCTCTCGCTGGTTGATTTTGATTTTCCGTCGATTAATTAACTTTTTATAATTTATTAAAAAATGCCATTTTTGTGTTATAACTCATATTCTTGCATGAAATTTGTTTAAGTATTAAAATTGATTTTAATTCCCATTTATTGTTAGAATAATGTTTAATCATCAACTTGTGTTTTTACGAATTTCATGTACATTTCTTTGGTTGTTACAGCTGTGAATGGCTATAGCGTATAACGGGAATTTGTTATTTGTTATTTAACATTAATTTATGCCGTTACAGTTTTTAACAATTTTAGCATTTCCGGAATATTTTAAATAATATGTTTAGTTCAACATTTAGTTAATTTTATATAGCAATTTATATATCAGTTATTATTTACATAATTACTGTGATTTAATTTGCAAAAATGAATTTTTAATAGAAACGTCTTCAAAATTGTCTTTTTGATCACTCTCAGTTCACATTTTATTTATCACATCCAAATTGTTTGACGTTAATTTATCGGATATCATTTTTAACAGTTCTAACAAATTAACTTTACTGTATATTTGACCAATTTGTACTTACCTGTAAAGATCGAATTTATATATTTAAAAATGTTCACAAAAATCAGGAATGTGACTACTGAAAGGCATAGGATTCGTCATATACTGAATGGTAATCGAAGATTAGTCATCAAACGTTTTCATACCATGGGACAGATTCTAAAGGAAGGTAAATTGCTATTACAGAAAATGTCTTAAAATGCTATTGCGAATTCAATGAAATTTTGCATTTCTTGATTGTTGTCAGGTACAGAAGAAGGGGTTTTTGTAGCGTAATGTGACCGGTGATGATAATTAATTTATTTAGGTAATTGCAAACGTCAGAACAGGCTACTACAAAACGCAATGTTCATGTTCACAAGTTTATGGATTGAATTTGGTGTGATGTACTGTGTAACGTTGAAATGTTGCATTATTTGTTTTTTTATTACTACTAAACATTTTTTTCATTGTTTAATATAACTATTTTGATTTAAAAAATATACTTTTAATGATTTATATTTCAAGGAATTTACAGTTAATTTATTTTTCATTGTGAAACATAATGTATATAATTTACATTAAACGTCTTAATATTAATGGATAAGACACATAAATTGCAATTGTTTAATAATTGATTACGTTTTCAGCAAAATTTTAGCATTGAAGTGTGAGGATAGTTTTAAGGACGGGTCTGAGCTGAGTCCAATTCTGGATCGAGATAGCCGAGTTTTGGACACCACGGCAGTATGCTTTTGGCTAGAGAAACGATAGCACGTTTCCAAATTTTTTACAAAATGGATTATCTTGTTAAATAATTTAATAATGTTTCTTTAATTTAATTGTGCATAGCTTCCCTAGTCGAAACTACGATCCTTTAAAAATTTTAATTGTTATTTTCGGTAATTATAGGCAAAATTTAAATTTTTTTTTTTAGAAGGATGGAGTTGAAGGTTCTGGAAGGAGGCTATCGGTTCCAAGTGTGCATTGGATTTTCAAAGTAAAGGGATACCGTTACCATCATTATAAGTGAAGTCTCTGTTATTTAGTAAGATTATGTAAATTGAAGTGTAACATAGAAGTCTGGTGAGTTAAATAATTAATTAATTATTTTACCATCTTAATTGAGCGCTTGGATGCAAAAGGCTTAAGTTGCGATCTTCGATACAACAGCCTTGAGCTGATCTTTACAATTTCTATTACTGGGTAACATTATTATCAGTTCAAATTGGCACAAATTGTCTTATTTGGCTTCAGCATTTAGAGTTATTGGGCACTGTATCTCTCCGTAGTAAAATTGGTTTACTAAGATTAATTTAACATACTAGCTTTGTGTTTCACTGATTGCTTATATATATTAACTATCAAATTACCTTAAAGTCCATGTATATGCAGGTGATCTATTAAGAACGTATTAAATACTTTTAGCTGAAGAAAATAGGATTTCACTAAATTTGAACTTAACGTTTAATAAATTACCTTTGGCATTTTAAAAACAAAACTTTAATTAATAAAATTGAATTTATCTCGATTATAATATCTTGTTGTTGTGATTATTTACAAAATTAATTATTATTTAATACTTAAATTGGCTTCAACAAATCAAGTACTTTGCTAATAGATCTGCGATGAATTGTTGCTTTTTGTATCGGGCCTCTATCTTGGCTAACTACCAATGGCGATGCTGCGATCTTGAATATTTAAATTTCCGAACATTTACTTTTCTTATCTTACAGCTTCGAAGAGTCTACTAGATCCTTCTACTGTTGAACAGCAGTTCCGTTCCGATTTGCATCAAGCTGCATTTGATCATTGATGTTGTCTCATCCTTGCTGGACCACACTGTAATGCTATCTTGTTGCTGTTGAGTAACACTTTTGACTTACATGGTTTAATTACTGATTTAATTGTTCGTTGCTGGGTAACAGTCCACAATTTGTATGTTTTGAAATATTAATTACTGTATTGATCATTATTTTCTGCATCATATTGACTGTGATCTTTTGTTAAATTAAATGATTAATTGTTTATGTTATTTATTATTTACTCTGAATGCAAATTGTTATTTAAGATCTGCTAATAATCAAGTCATTTTGCCAACTGTTTATTTGCTATCAAAACAGCTGATAATGCGCCCAAAAAATATCGCAAGTTTGTTGTGAATTAGTTATTGACTTATATCTAGACATTAGCCATTCCCTGTAGATTAGCTGGCCGGAGTTAACCTTTCCAATGCAATTAATATCCCGAGTTAAGGTTATAACTGTTGAAACAGAACCAAACATTTACAGGGAAGGGCCATCGACCAGAACAGTCCAAGTTGGTGCATGGATGTAATAAACGAAACACGTCCATCAATAGCAATTAACGGAAACGAGCTGATTACCATGCACGAAAATGGTTGGTTACACCTTGATATATTCGTGAAACAAACGTTGCTAAAACTCAAACGGGAATTGCTTTCACGCTCCACATATTCCCCAGGCTTGTCCTCAACAGATTAGGCTTCTTCCCGATAAATTGAATACGTGCGTGAAGATATACATTTCGATAAATCGAAGAAGTGCAAAAATTCTTTGATGAATGGATTGGCTCAACAGAGGAATTATTCTATGGCCGCGATGTCATTCTTTTGCAGAAAAGGTGAAAAAGTGTTATAGAAAAAGCAGCACAATATTTGTATTAATGCAATTCGTACTATTTTCTTTAAATAAATGTAAAAATGATAATTTTTGAAAAACGTTTTTTTGTCTCACATTTCTTGTCAATCTTGTCCTTGTGGCTCCTCAGCCTAATATTTCACAGAAAATTCGCCACAAAGAAAGCATTCATATCATGTCGACAGCCACAGGGGTAGCGGGAGATAAGACGGTTAACTGCTATGACACTGTAACACGTGACAAACAAGCAATGGATAAAATGGTAACATTGCCACTTTGAGATGTCAAGTTGTTCTCTGTTAGTTCATTCATCAAGGTGCATGATGAAAACGTTTCCTACTCTTCAAAAGGATTTCAATTAGAAAAAAAAAGGGATGAAGACTTGAAAGATTTTTTGCAATACGAAATGACCCCGTTTCTCTTAGTCCTATTAAATGAAAACGGTATGAGAAAAAATAAAACTCTGTACTGTTCTAGCTGTTTGAACCAACCAACGAGAGTGTATATCTATCAAACATTGATTTGGTTATTAATGGGGGATTTCTCATACGTAAGGTCATTTGGCAAAGGAGATCGTCAGTTTCCGCAATTTGTGGCGGATACGTGGAATTCATCAAGACACACTACCAGGGAGGAGATACATAGTTGTTTCTTATGGATATAATAATTCACCGAACAACACCAAGATGGCAAAGCAGGGAAGACGCTACCGAATGAAAAATTCGGTAGTAATTCATTTCAATTTGGACACCGGAATTACACTTCATCAAGAATTATTCCTCTCCAATCAGCTAAATAAAGTTAGACTGATCAACTTACTGAAAATGACATCACAGCGCAACATGCAATATGGCTGTCATTGGGGAAGATGTCGACCTGGAAGTGTTACTTATTGCAAATACCCCACCTGACCACAATGTTTTATTTATAAAACCAGGCAGAGGAAATTTTGCAACATATGTTTACCCCATCCACTAAATGCAACAGTTAGGACTGAAACAAATTCTGTTCCTACATGCTTTCACTGGGTGCAATTAAATCTCTGTAGCATTTCGGAAGACTAAACTTAGTTTAATAAAACTTTACCAAAAATACCATGATGTTCGAAGAGCACCCGAAGGGTTCCACAACCCTTCCTCCTCACCTGCTGATTGATACGGAAGATGGACAACTATGCATGCTAAAATGGTATGGTGCTCCAGCAAAAGAGAGCTCCCTCAATACCTACAGATATCATTCATTTTTGAAACCCGCAGAAAATATGAAACCAGATCTCCCACCACTTCCACCAAGCGAGGGAGCAACAAAAGAGCAATCATTTCGCATATTTCACTAAGTGAAGTTCTAGTTGGGAAACCAAATATACCCAGAGTTGTGGGGTTGGGAGCACCAAGCAAACTACCTAACTTCGGTTCTGACCAAAGACCCAGCAGCACCAAAAGAAATTTTGGACTCGACCTTCTGTAAATGCACCTAAGAATGCAGCAGTACCAGATATAGCTGTAAAACTGTTTCCATGAATTGTTCCATTTTATGTAATAACTGCCAAGGGAACTGGTTAAACGGAGTGCCTATTTTAATGAACGAGAATGATACAGTAGATGAATTTCTTTCAACATCCTTTGCGGTCTCTGAATCCGATGAAGACGACAATTCGTATTCACAATTTTTGTTGCCATCAATTTTGGAGTTAGATGCAGAAGCCGCGCGCTCTCGTTACAAAAAGCTCAAACCAGGGTAATTTGTTTTCATTCTACATTTTTGGCAAATATTATGTTTCTTCTAAATTTAATAAAAAAATTTAATTTTTCAAAATTAACTTGAACCTTTCTTTTCTTAAAACCTTACAATTCGTCCCGGGCTTTCGATTATCGAAATTAATAATTAATTAATCATTCAAATTGCTACAACTACAATTTGCCTAGGGTAGATAAGATTTTTCTTAAAATGAAGTTTTGGTCAGACATACTTAATAAAGAAAGTTGAGTTTTGTTGAGATCAAGAAATTTGTCAGAAAAATTTAACTTGCTGAAAATTCTAAATTGTCAAAGATAAACTAGTAAATATATACATATTTTTGAAGGAACTTTACTACTCTACAATTCCTTTGTGACGACATTTCTGTAAAATAAAAGTCTGAGGAGCCACAACGACAAAATTGACAAGAAATGTGAGGCAAAAAAAGTTTTTCGAAAATTATCAATTTTCGTAGCCGAATATCTCGGAAACTACAACAAAGAAAAGAAACGAATATAAACATTCTTGTTGAAAATTTAATTATCTTTTATTTTGTAGTGAATGTTTTTTATTGTACGACGCACCGTTTCCGAGTTATGACGAAAAACCGAAAAAGTGGACATTTCCATCCTCCTTCCCCCGCGAAGCGGCTGGGCTAGGGCTGGGACTTATAGTATTTTTTCCTCCTTTATCCCCAATACATTCTTCAAGCGAAAACTCCCCCCCCCCGTCCATGTCCTTTAAAACCCTTTCGTTGACTGGACTAAAATGAATCAGGTAATACAAGCTGACACAGAATAACGGGAATTTTTAAACAATACACAAAAACTAAGAGTGATGGAAGAAAATCATTTTATTTATAGTAATTGAAACATTAAAAGTTGCCATTTAAGAAATTTTTGAAATGCGTAGTGGCAGCCGTGAGCAGGTGGCAGCACTGCGGGACAGTGAACGTGAGCTAGTAAACGATCCGCCATTTCAGCAACCATAGATCAGTGGAACGGGCAACAGCGTGCGTTAGCCATAAAAATGTTTTATAAAAACGGCGATAGTTTGAAAGTTGTGCAGAGTGAGTTCTGGCGTTTTTACAACTTTGGACGTCATGATGTCGTTCTGTCAAACACGCGATAAAAAGTTGGATTAATAATTTTGAAGGGACTGGATTTGCTTTAAAGAAGAAATCAACAGGACGACCAAAAGTGCTCGTACTGCACAGAACATTGATGTTGTACGCGAGTCTGTCTTACAGAGCCCGCGGGGTTCTATCCGTCAGCAAGCAGCTGCGGTTCAAATGTCCCGGGAGAGTGTTCGCAGAATTCTTCATTTAGATTTAAAATTTCATCCATATAAGCTACAGATAGTGCAACAACTGAAGGAAAACGATTACCAGTTGCGATTACAATTCTGTCAACAAATGATAACAAAGGTAAATGACGATGAATTTCTAAGCAAGTTGTGGATGTCAGATGAGGCCCATTTTCATTTCACAGGTTACGTTAATAAACAGAACTACCGATACTAGGCAGACACAAATCCTAAAGAAGTTCA
>JAHWXV010057625.1:0-11757 GCA_024586415.1 Phrixothrix hirtus | reverse complement strand
ACTATAACCTAATTAGAATTTTCTTTAAATGCCAAAATGTCTATTCATCTATTACTATCTTCATCCGATAACTTATCAACCTCTTCAAATATATCCTCTAATCTATGCTATAGTCACCAAATACATACAGTCTCAAGTACATAGGATGATACTAGCTTACTTCCGATTAGTTAATCATGTGAATTTAGGCTTGCTCCAATTAATTACAGATTTCGAAAATGCAGGTTATGTTCATGTTATAATTTTTGGCAAGTCTAGTACATTTTTATTGAACTAGTAGCAATTTGACTTTATTAAAGTAAACACTCATTTAATTTATATTTTTAAACTTAGTTCATACATATGTGAAGTGTGACGTCACTGCAAAGATAAAAAATCCAACTATATCAACACCTGAGTGCAAGTATAATATCATAGAAATTATTTAGGATAATACGCCCTCTACTAACGTTAGAATATTTTATTTTATTCCTGTAATTTAATAATTTCACCGCGGAGATGATTAATGAAAAATTATTGCCTTTGTATAACCTTTGACAAAAACAGCTACTAGTGCCGTGCTAAGTTTCGTAGTCACCTTATCACTGTCCTCAATAAACTTAACCGACTAAGGGCGAATACCACACTAATTAGTACGAAGATCCAGAACAACTTAACGATACACTTTTAGGCAATTCTCAGTTTCTTAACAGATCTATGAAATGCTTTAAGTATTGTTTTATTATCTTTCAGCCTTTTAGATGCCGGGAACAGATCGTTCGTTACATGCACTGAAATCAAAAGGCTCTGGCATTATTATTATTATTATTGTTATTAAATGTGTCTTATTTGTGTAATTTAAATTTAAATCACTTTGTTTGAAGCGTCTTTAAATTTAAGTAACATTATTTGACTTTTATCAGTCGGTTGCAATCACTTACGTTAGCAATTTTATATTTTAAGCACTCTTACTGGCACAATTTATTTCTAGTTACAACAACCATTTCTATGTAGAATTAAATATTGGGTCAACTACTAGTACCTTTTATTTGTTTATACACGTTGAGGTACTGAATTCTAAAAAGGCTACTCCACCTTATCTTCTTCGTCAAAAGCTAGAAAACATATCGGGACGACTCAGAATTTTACACAACAACCCAACTGAGATGATACCAGAGTAAGACATTTGCATCAAGGGGCAGTTCCTTCCCAAATGTTTAATATTTCGTTTATCTTGGGACGGTACATCTGAAATTTGGAATTGAAAGCAGCCATCAGTTCTGTTGTATCACTTCTGCAATGTAGCTGTGTTAAATCGATAAGGTAGAGTCAAGCCATATCTATATTTTCAATATTTTTTCCGAATTCACTGATATTCATTTGGGTACTTTCGTACTTATGTCATCTTGAAGAGATCATTGTACACTAGACATTTACAATTCTTGTTTATAAAACGTCAAGTTTTATGGATAAATTTTGTTAATAAAAGTACCAGATACGTCATTTGTAAATCTGTTGGAGGACTACTTGCTTTGTACCGAAATTGATTTTATGGGAAGCCAACCACAACTGTATTTCACTGAGCAAAGCAGGAGGATAGCATTTCAATTTTAATTGAACATTGTGCTGATCATCGCGAGAATTCGTTGTTTAATTATAGGTAATATATTCCTTTGTATAAATGTTTAAAGTAATTGTAATTTAAGTTATTTGAATCTTTTACTCTTTGCTTTAGAATTTAGTACTAGTGTTGATTTTCCAGAGATTGACCATTTTTTAAATTTACTGACAGTGGCGTCTACCAATTTTAAACTTGTACCGCTTAATAACCAATAACCAAATAGGTAATCACAAAATTCAAGTTTAAGTACTAGTCAACTGTGTGTTTCTAATATCAACGATCCCTGTTTCGATTCAGCTATCTGGGTACATCAAATTCGTAAGTTAGTTTAGTTTCCCACCTATCTCAAGATATTAATCATGACAAAGAACTACTGTTTCAACGTTAATTGTTAATGCGACATATTTTAACGTAGACATTTATGTTCTTATTCGTTTCATTGTTTACACGAAAGTAGTTGAAGCGAACGCCAAGTGTTTTGAATGGGTACAAATCAAATTCAGAAAGGTAAGTTACCCTCAAGCTAAGATTAAATAATTGCAAGATAAGAACCGATATATTACTCCGCCATTTTATGCTCTGCCGTATAAAATCGAACTAACATTATCAGTAGTTTGATGCACGAGCGACACTGTCGAACAGGTGGAAACTGCAAGCACTAATCTGCCAGCTATTGAAAGTAAACAAGGCTTTCACTTCTGCAATGTAAAATGCGTATTTAATTTTGCAAAGTTTTTAAACTGTCCGTATATATTCTGTTTTACTAAATTTATATTTATACAAGAATTGTTACATTTTAATGTCTTAATGAGCTAATAGACAAAGAAATGCAATTATATATAAAATCACAGAAACTCTGAACCACTTCTGAACTACCACGTAACGAAAAACAAATAAGGGTCGGTACTTATTTACAAGGTACTAGATAACATATGAGGCCTAGTTAAAAGTTTCACCTCGGAATCAAAATAAACTTTACATCCTGAAGTCCTTTATCTAAATGCTTACCATATAGCCTTTTAAATTATATGAAAGTTTCTAAAGCTTTTCATCATTTAGCCCTGACAGACTGTTGAACTTCTAAAAAAATTCCCATACAACGCCGAAATAACTTGCTTACGGCTGTTTAGAATGAAAATTATTCGGAGTTTGGAAAGCTTAACAATAAATATAGATTAATACCCTTATTTTCAGTCATTTTTTATTCGCAAAATAACAAAATGTTGTGTGTGTCAATTTTTCAGTTACAAAGCAATCTAAACCGTTAAATAAAAAAGGAACGTGTACTTAAAGCTGGTAATATATGTAGCATGCTATTTTAAAACATACATTTTCGAATTAATAGCTTCACTGCTTTGCGTATATAAAAAAGTAGCACGTCTGCAGCCATTACTTTTAGCGTACTATCTTCAAACTCTGAAATAAACATATTTTATTTCGGTAAAGTACAAGAAATAAAAGTAGTGGGTATCCACTATTTACATTTTTAATTTGGGGTGTATATATGTACGTTGTAAAAGCTATTAATATTTAATAGGCCATAAAATAACTAAAAATATATATATAAATAAATAATATTTACTGATTTAGAGTGTCCCATGCTTTAAATAACAATTAGAAGGGCTTACTGATAATGTTAATATTTTATATTTTATTAGGCACCATCTAATATGAGATGTACGAAAATGCATAACGCTCCGAATATCAATTTTTTAGAATCATTAGACGGCTACAATCTTATATAACAGCCCTACCTTCATTAATTGTACTAGTCTACATGATATCAAATAATTGAAAATGAATGTATTATTAGCTCACTTTTTTATACTGATTCCAGAATTGTTCTCGGTTTTTCTTTATCACGTAAAGTTTTTGTACGATTTCCGTATATCTATTAATAAATATGTGGCTAGTATAGATAATTATGTCAAGCCAAGATGTATTTTCTATTTATTTCGAACAGTGCTAATTTAGGTAATGAGTAGATGACAACGTCCTGAAATTGGTAAGTTGTAAAAGTAGCCCTGGTTGCTCAACAACTTTTATTTCAATTTACGTGTGATTCTTATGGCGAACTTGTGAACGTGTTGTGATTGTTAGACTCTTGCATTTTCATAGCGTTCTTAGTTTATTTCTCTATTGTGATTACAGTTTTATTTATAGTCTTACAATATCTACACGAAAATGTGTAAATAATCCCAATGTTTTTTATTACACTTGTAGAAACAACCAGTAAAGACATGCGAGACGTTGCTCCATCCTGCTGGAACCAGGTCAATCGATTGAAACCAACAAAACCTTGCAATTCTGGTGTAAAAAAGTTGCTTATCATCTCCACATATCGCTCCGAATTTACAGTTACGGTGCGACCTCGTTGATCTTCGAATAAATTCCGGCCAATTACTCCTCGCGCCGTCATTGCAACCCAAACAGTGACTCTTGATGAATGAAGTGGCCTCTCATGTTCATATTTTGGATTCTTTGGACTCCAATATCGGCAGTTGTGTTTATTAACATATCCATTTAGGCGAAGATGTACTTCATCCGCTGCGCTAATAACAGAATTATTGTTCTTGTAAAAGTCACGTACGCAGCACGCACGCCCCGCTCCTGTGAAACGCTCCATTGCAACTAAATTACCAAGGACGGGCTAGCGATTGACGTAACCCCCGCACCCCTCCATTCTGTTGCGCCAGGGCAGGGGATGAAATACATTGAAAAGGTTGGTAACGCGCTACTGGAATGGAAAAAAGTTAAAACTGTACCCAGAACATACAAGTGCTTGGTTTTCGATAAAAAAATGACTTCCATTTAAAAAAAATACTTTTATACACCACATATTCTTTAAACACTCGGTAAATGTGAATTAAGTTTTAAATTATGTCCTCTTAAAGCCTATTAATATTCCTTGTATTACATTTCTCATCACTTTGTTTGTTTTTTTTGTTTAATGGCTTAAACTTCGGGATGTGAAAATACCTTTGGCTCTCTTGGACTAGAAATGTTATACAGTCATTTCGCCATGCCTGCTAACATTTTGCCGAATCTGGAAGAATTCCATCACCAGCAGGGATTCATAAAGTCCCAAACATCACATTGACACGGGACCTACGATTTTACTTCCTTATCCAAGAACACGGCATGTTTTTAAATTCTTCTCTGCTGAAAAATGTACCTATCTCGATCGGGTTTGAACCCGTGTCCATTAGGTGCAGAGGCAAACATGCTAGAGACTACACCAATCAAGGCAGATATTTCTAGACAAAATTTATTTCTTTGTCAGAACATAGTATTTTTAACAATTAATGAATACAACATATTTAAGAACAAAAATATTACAATTAACTTAACTGTAACGTAGAAAATGAAATGTATATAGATGTAATTACTATCCAATGGTAAACAAAGTCTACGATTAAACTGAGATGAATTTTCTTGTAAAAGAAATGAAATTTTAAATAATATAGCTTAAATTTAAAACTTTTGCATAAAGAAGAATTACGTGTAAAATACTATGTCTAAATTATTAAATTATCGATATTTAAGGATAAAAAGCATATTAACTCCACGTGCTAACATACCAAATTTCATTAAAAGATCGGTTGAGTCAGTAGAGTGTCGTTAAAAAAATTGAAAAGGAATGTGTAGTGTTTGACAACCTTTTGCTCAAAAAAGAGAAACATTTTGTCTAACTGTTTTCAATGAACCTCGTCATTTGTTCCTTAGAATTGATATTTAAACGCTGTTAGTGTTATTTTAGGATATGTATATGTGGGTGCAAGAGAATCTTTATCATTAATATGCGTGATTTTAAAACAAAGCGTTAATGAAAGTTAAACTGACTTTGGTCCTATTGTATAAAGCATAGTTAACTATAACAGCGTCGATAAATAGTTGAATTCGATGTTAAGCTCTATGATTGAATAATTATATTAATTTAAACCAATCACTGACCTTTGGCTCCTAAGGACTAGGATTAGGCAACCCAAAATGCTATATGAGGGCGTTCTGATTAGTGAGGTAACTAATGTAGAGATGGTGCCATAATCTACGCATGCGTGTCATTTATCAAATCTATCATATGTCATGAGACAGCTATCAAAGTTTCAACCAAATAGGTTGCGTCCTTTGTCTCTTACAGTTGTTTAAAGTAAACGTGTTACGTTGTTTTGTGAATATGAACAAAATAAAATTTCGTGCTATGATTAAACACTTCCATATTGCCGCGAAAACCTCCAAAGAAATTAAAGAAGAGTTAGATAATGTTCACGGAGAATCTGCGCCATCTTTTAAGATAGTTTGTTTCTAGGTGAATGAATTTAAACGTGGCTGTACGAGTACCGAATATGAAACAAGATCAGGACATCCGAAAGAGCCTACTACTGACTGAAGGATCGCCAAAGTTCATGATCTTGTTTTAAATGATCCTCAATTGTGTGACAGCAGACACTATAGGTATATCTAAAGAACGTGTTGGTCATATCTTTCATGAACACTTGGGTATCAGAAAGCTGTTAGCAAGATGTGCGCCGCGTCTGCTAACTGTGAACCAGAAACAAATGCGCGTAACAATTTCCGAGTACTGTTTAACCCTTTTTAAGCATAATCCCGCCGAAATTTTGCGTCGATTTATTACCGTTGACGAAACGTAGATACACGCCTATATCCCCGAAACAAAACTTCAAACCAAACAATGGGTAGAAGCCGGTTGCAGTGCACCGAAGAAAGCAAAAGTGGTTCCATCAGCTAACAAGATTATGATCACCGTATTTTAGGATGCTCGTGGTGTTATCTTCATAGATTATCTAGAAAAAGGCAAAACACTCACAGGCGAGTACTACGTATCGTTAGTGGACCAGCTGATTGAAAAATTAAAGCTAAACAAACGCAAGAAAGAAAGTGTTGTTTCATCATGACAATGCACCGACTCATTCGTCGAAAATTGTCACTGCAAAATTAGTTGAATTACGATTCAAAATACTCGGTCATGCACCTTACAATCCAGATTTAGCTCCATCTGACTTTTTCTTGTTTCCAAACTTAAAAACATGGCTAGGTGGAAAGAGATTTTGATCTAATGAGGAAGTGATTATAGAAACAAATGATTATTTTAAGGCGTTTGATTCGTCCTATTATAGTGAAAGCATTAAACAACTTAAACATCGTTGGAACAAGTGCATCGAGTTAAAAGGGGACTATGTCGAAATGTACCTAAATGTAAAGAACTTGAATAAAGTACCTTTTTTGTACTACTTACTTTAGTTTTTAGACCACCGCCGTATTCAAATATTATTAGTTTTAATAGTTGCAGTTAAAATTTGAAAAAAAGATACGTAGGGCCTAGTAAAATATTATGAATTCATAAACAATAGTTTTATCTACAGTTTATAATTAATTACAGAAGCATAATATTGAAAAAACATAAATTAGCGTTTTTCAATATTATATCTTCCGTAATTAATTAAAAAATATTGATAAAAATATTATTTATGAGTTAATATTGTTCCACTATGTATCATTTTTTTAAAATTTTAACTGGAACTATTAAAAACTAATAATATTTGAATATTATATACATTACAAATACATTGTATCGTAATGTATACAATATTCAAATATTACTAGTTTTTAATGGTTTCAGTTAAAATTTTTAAAAAAGGATTACAATGAAGAATTGTAGCAGAATAGTATGAATTCATAAACATTAGTTTTATCTACAGTTTTTAATTAATTACGGTAGCGTAATATTGAAAACGCGTAAATTAGAGTTTTTTCAATATCATGCTTCCATAATAATTAGAAAATATTATTTATGAACTAATAGCATTCCACTGGTCCTTACGGAATCCTTTTTAAAAATTTTCACTGCTACTATAAAAAAACGAATAATATTTGCACATAGCGTTTTGGGTTGCCTAACCACATCCCTAGGTTCCTTAATAACAAATTCAACTATTTAAGGATATTGTTATAATTAACTATAGTTTATACATTTGGACTTTTGTGATTTAGATATAAAAGTATCATTCGGTAGTCGATAGTTTCTTAGATCTGATGGTATATAAATTTGAATATATTATATAACTAACTACAATGTGTAACTAATGTAGACGTTTCGGATGGCGTTGAAAATTTATTGACTCATCTATTCATAGATAAACAATTTATAATCAGATATGGAACCAATCAATAGAACTCAGTTAATATTGTTACTATTATATAAAGTGTATACACTATACACAAAGGAAACCTACGTAAATTAATATAAATTTAAAATTTATACATAGAAATTTATATAACATTATTATAAGTAATTTATAGCAATTTGATGTTTTGAAAATATTTAACTTTGCTGTAAAACAATTATAAGGAAGATAGAAGTAACCTAGGACTAATCAACACTTTTAATTAAAAACAAGAGGTAGTTTTAAAAAAATTAAAATAGAAGGCAGGCATTTAAACATGTGTAGATTTTGGAAATTATATTGAATAACAAAATCATATAGGTTGTTTTGATTCGCGTCAAATTAGTAGTAAAAATGATTTAAGGTAGAAACACGCATTATCGGGCCGTGCCGGACCGGAAGACGGCCTACAGATGAAAGCGTGTTTTAACAGTATTAATAACCGTACTGATTTATAAAATTTAAATAAAATATATTATAAATTTCATAAAAATCATTTAAAAATAATGATATCTGATTTCCTTCAATTACTTTATATTTTGACATACACCCGTGCTCCAGTCCGAATACGGTTATGTTCATTTCTACCTTTATTTAGTCGCGCCAGGCTGTTTTTGATATAATGCCCAAAGCATTGAACTTAAGCCAATGAATTTTGTATTTATAACAACGTATTACTCCAGTAAAATAAAACCTTTTCTTTTCACTATATCTAAGGAAAGTTATCTTTATCTAAGTCCTTATTATTTAGATAACAAGTGAATAGCAATTTAAAATTAAAAAACTTCTGTTTTTAAAAATGGGTAAAATACTAATGATACCACAGCAACCAAGTTATAAATAGGATTGTATTAATTTAAAAATGAATATACCAAGCTTATAAAAATTAGTAACTTAAGTATTTTAAGAATTATAACGTTTAAAGATGCTCTTTTTTAAGTAAATACTACCCTAATTAATTTAAAGTTCTAACATCGAATTAACACAATAATTAATTTTGTATAAATATAAATGAATTTTTAACTATTTGTACGGAAGTTTGATGATTTAAATGTTTTTCTAATTTATATTATCATAAGCGCTTATACGAAAGATATATTGATAAACTGATGTTGAGTGATTTGGATATCGGTTACCTCTATTCGTTGAAGAAGACTCTCTTGAATTGATTCCAGATTCTTGAATCATCTAATCATCTAATAATTAATCGATGAGTTAAGCAGCCTCTTAATACAGCCACTTACAACATATTATAAGTTAAATTATTAATTTATTTTTATATATTTTAAATGGTTTATATACTGATGACGAGTACTTTGAATTAAATAATTTTGTTAATATTATTAGAATCTCCTTTAATTAATTTCCTATTAAAATTTTATAAAGTAGGTTAATTTAAAACATAGTATAGCTTTTCATTTGATGATTTCTATGCAATTATTTATTCTAGCTAATTCTTATTTTCATTAATAAGTTATTTTAATATATGTGAAAAAATAAATAAGCGTCCTTTTGTTTCTACAGGGTGTTTCAGATAATATGACATTCCTTTTAAGGGCTGTAAGTACACCCTACAGACACCGCAATAAACGCAAAATTTAAAAAAATACGAATACAAAAGGTCATTTTTTTCGAATTATGTACAACGTGCCGCCTATGGTCGCATTCAGACGAAAACTGTTAAATCATTCATAAAATTATAACTGACCTACCTAACAGTATCAATTTACAATAACATACACTTTTAGAATAAATAAGGGGATAAGGGAATTGTCCTTTCCCACAATTGAAAGAATTTAGAATGTATACAATTTTTTTAACAATTTTGAAGAAGTTATTTATTAATAACTGATCATAATACAAATAGAGTTTAGTCATGCATCGTTCTAAAAAGTGTGTTTAAATGAAAATACAGCTTAAGCAATTATTTATTGACATTTTTTAATTTTGCACCTAAAATAAATTTTCATTTCTGAAATTGCGTGACATCATCCTACGCTTAAAATAAAAATATGTATTTTAAACACTTTGACACATTTTAGAACCATTTTATTAACATAAAAGCATCAATCAGCAAAATACGGTGTAGATGGATACAATTTGCGATTTCGCTTTTATTATTAAAACACTGGTTAGACAAAGAAACGCATCCTAGTAACTGACGTAAATTGACATAATTTTGTTTATTAAAATATGGGTCACTGACATTTACAAATTTGTATCATTTTACAGCCTTGTTTTTATGTGTCTGCTTCGAAAATTAAAATAACACATACAATTCTGTTCTACTACAGAAATGTTTATTTAGTAAGAAATACTTACTCGGTTATATTTGTATATTTGAAAGCATGTGCATAGTCGACTCGTCATTATTAAAAAAAAGAACTTTTTAGTATTCGTATTGCTTTTAATTTTACGCTTATTGGAGTGTCCATAGGGCCTACTTTCATCCCTAAAAAGGAATGTCATATTATTTGAAATACCCTTCAATACACTTCAAAAAGAATTCAATAATGTAAAGTTTAAATGAATCATTTGCTTTTATTTCCGGAATTCGAACCTCTCTACAAGTTGAAAAATATGTGATATATGTGTTGCCAATATGTAAGGAGCAGATGACATCATTTAAGTCCATGACTGTACTATAAAGAACCAAACACACTGTCTGTTCTGTGCAATTATTTTGTAACTTTAACTTTTATGTGTAATATTGGACTGACTTAATACGAAGACTTAGGTAACTACGAAATTAATAATTTAAAGTGTTATAGTTTAGATAGTCCTACCCATTATTTCGCATGTGTGGGTATATTTAAAGACCGCTTTGGATCATTTCGCTTTATTATGCCACGTTCCTTATTTAAGACGCTTTACAGTTTATTTTCCTCTGTATATAACAGTTTGATGTCTAGGAAAACATATTCTATAGGCATGACGGAACGTTGTGAACGACAGATTTGATTGCAGAGAATTAAACTGTTGGCCATTTTGCAAACTTGTTTCAGTTCCTTGCGTTTAAAATAACTTCATTCAAATGTGGTGGATTTATGATTAGTTAGCGAGAAATAATCGGTAGTTTTTAGTCTAAGCCTGAATTTAGTTCAAGTAATGTCAATGTATTTATTAGGAAAACGACATTTTTTGTTTTTTTAATGCAACCGGAAGCCCGTCAAGGTATTTGGTCAATCAAACCATATTACTCGTTTTAGTCAGGTTAATGTTTCGTTTCAGTTAAAGTTTCCTTGTTTCCATTATCATCTGCGGTTCTATATCATTTCTGATAACGTTTAAGCTTTAAATGCAAAAAGACACGATTGTAAGAGTACCCTCCTATAACATCAAAAACACGATTATAAAAACGTATGCAGTTTCGCGCGTTTTAAAGTTATTAATAATTAAGTTCAAAAAGATAATATAAAAGATTTTAAGAATTCACGGAGTGCGGGAAATATTTAATAATTAAAATAATTAACTAGATATATAAATGTTTGTAAATCCAGTAGCTTACCTAATTAGAATTAGACAGATTACGAATACTGTATTTAGATAAATTAAGTTAATTGTATATATTAAATAGGATTTCATCATTTTAACTATTATTGCGCTGCATTTCCCAAGTTTCGATTACAATGAATTATCGCAAAGCTCGAGAAAGAAATAGTAACTAAGTTACTCCAGTGGAATAAAGACACCGCGTCCTAAATTAGCATATATAAACAGAGATTCAAGAACGCCTAAGAGACTTCGATTTCGATTGCGGAATCGGAGACATCGAGTTGTGCCGTTAAGAAAATTCTATATAAATTAATATTATTTATATTGAGAGGTGATGTGTAATAATTAAATTATACAACTCAAACTGTCTGTTTGTCGACAGAAACTTATTTTAATATGAAGAAGTATGAGATAATCATAATCGGAACGGTTGTATTTTTAGAATAATCTTCCCTCAGGTGGGGATCTAACCCGCGA
>JAHWXV010057606.1:0-13814 GCA_024586415.1 Phrixothrix hirtus | reverse complement strand
GAGTTATGACATAATTTAAAGAAAAAACTAAATCACCCTCTATCTCACTTATGGATTATGAAACTAAAAAAATTCATAGTTCATGACAAAGATCAACTTACACTACAACTGCTGAACCAAACTTCTCCAGATAAACATCTTGCCATCATTGATAAATGTTTAGTTTAGTTATTTTTACTCTTATGAACTTTCAAAAAACTTTAACCTGTCATTTGCGTATCTAAATCATTATATTTACAATTGAAATTGTTTCTTCATAAACTGCATGCCTTAAAATTGCATGAAACTTAATATCGTCTGTGCTTCTTCTCCTTATTTGTTTTTCTAAGGAAATAAAAATGTAATGGCTATTAAATGGTATTATTTTTGATGTAACATGGGTTGCCTATCCTCCCGCATTATTAAACATCAATATTCTACATAACTTAATACAATTAATAATAAATTTTCTATTCATTTTCCTTTTAAATTTAAAATAAAAAAACTGGTAGTTTCCTTATCAATATATATAATTAATTATTTAAATTATTAAATTTTTCAGGCACCCTAGAATTCTTAGTCTTTTACATTGTCTTTTTACTTAAATATTAATAACACTAAAACGCGCGAAACTATCAGATTTTATAATTACGATTTTTATGTTATGTGCAGGTACTTTTACAAAACCAGCCATTCCACAAATTATTAATGTCATTCGATTCGCTACATTATAATGTAAATGCAACGTAGTTTTAGTTGAAAATTATCCTCATAGGTTTTTATTGTCAGGGGTAAGGTCTTGATTCCTTTCGCACTGGATGTGACTTCCGCATCCTACAAATTTCGCCAAAAGGAGATGCCGTTAAGCAAAGCTGGCGGTTTTGCTTTTACAGGGCATTTTTAGCTTGACTTCGAATTTGCTCTTTAATATATTGCATGTATTTGTTGATTTTATTCTGAAATCGCAGGAATACGTTTTTCTTTATTTTGTTTCCCTCGCTGGGATGGTCTTAAATAGTCTTAGCTTTTTCAAACATATTTCCATTTTTAGATCGTGACAGTTCTATCTTTCGCCATAAGTGTTATGTGTGATTCTGTGGAAATACTCTTGTGTGGCAGCGGAAACGTTGGATGGACTTACAAAGTTGTTCCCCACTACTATTGATCGAAATTGCAGAAACTTCACAGCGTGCTTCATATAATTTTTTCAGTGAGCAACTTTTTAGTTTCACTAATATGCAGACTATGGCATTATACTGTTCAATTATATTCGTTTTCATATTCATGTGAAAACTGCGAGCATTAGCAACAAACCCATTGAAATCCACCATCTAGTCATCTAGGTCATCTAGTAGACCACAATTTCCCATCCTAGGAATGTAATTTTTAGCGGAACAAGCAAAGTATCACGATAACGTTTGTATTTCCCAAACACGTGTGAAGAGGCGTTTTTCAAGTCCTTAAATAGATTCTGCACTTTCTCTTGTAAAGAGCAATTTTCGTCCATTCTACATCGATTAGCGCAAGTAATAGGATATTGTAATCCCTTGTAATCCACTTCGTATAGTTCAATAACTTTCAACATATCTCGCGTATTTTTTTGAAAAGATAAGCAAAAGGTGGTTTTTCCATTTTATTTTTTCAACTAAGCGATTAGCGTATGGTCGTGCGCCAAGAAACTTCCTAACCACGTTTCTGTCTCCAAAGAAATTGGGACCAAGAATTATGATATCCTATCTTTCACATTGTACAATATCTGTTTCTTATACCAATACATAAAATCTTCTTTGTTTTGGCACCAATAGTACACACATAGTGACGAAAATTTTATGGAAATGCAAAGCATGATGGTAATGTCACTGCTACTCATTTGGTAAATAGGAATATTTGCACTTTACAGACAGCATCACAATTTGTCGAATAGCACCTTTTTGCTCAAGCTCCACGTGCAACAACATTACTCAACAGAACACCGTTTGCATCTACCTCTCTTAACTCTCGATCTTAACGAGCTTCCTCTTTTCCGGCTTCTTCTGTGCTTTCCCAGGCGACTATGTGTTAAGTCTCCAACGTTATAGTAGTGGTTTTGATATATTGAAGGGGTTATAAATCGTATATTTTAGACGGAAAATAATTCTTCTACCGCGGCAATACTATTAATTCCAAGAACAAGACCATTGCTGATGTTAGTTCTTTTGGATTCTTCAATGAGGTTTATTGTTTTTCCTATGTAGTACAAAGAAACAACATATTTGATTTCAATTCCCTTCTTGCTCGTTTATAATTTCCATATCTCTAAATGTGTAATGGAAAAGTTGATCTTTCGATAACACACTTATTCGTTTTGTAGCACACTTAATATCGACCAATCGTCTATTTTCAGAAAAATGTACTAGGATTAACTCTTCTGCCGCTAAAGATTTATACAGTATCATTATGAAAAAATATGTATACTCGTATTATATTACATGCACTTTAACTGTTATCTAAAGATATACAAGGGCTATTCGACGGGTGAGCCATGTTTATCATACCGATGGAATTCGCCATCTTTTAGAAGGGTCTTGCTAAAAATGCTCACGAATCCATCAGATTATTCACGTTTTGTACCGGTGACAGACTGGTGACAAAAACATGTAAAAACCTCGAGCATTATTTCTTATCGCACTAGTTGAAACTGACGTGCAAATCGCTGTCCAAAATTATTATAAAGAAATAATGCTCGATGTTATTACGGTATTTCTGTCGTGGTATTTTTGCCGCCTACTGTAATTTTGGCGAACTTGAAGGAGTTCCGCATTAGTAGAAATGTCTAATGTGCCAAGCACCAAATTAACACGAGGTCTACGAATGTATCTCCTTGTCCCAGTAGAAGGCATGTTTTCAATGTTTCGACTGAAACATTTAGTGACCCTGGCCGGGTTTGACCCAACAACCATTGGGCTCGGAGACACATAATAACTACTAAACTGAAGCACTTGCCGAATTAATCAACATAGTTGCTATAAACATATACTGACCCATAAAAAACGCAACAACTAGAATTAGTTGAGCGATTTTATTGAAATATTTAAAATCGGTGTAATATATTACTGCAAACAAACGATTAAAGTTTAAAAACAAAAGAACAGATATACATTTTCTTTCAATAATGCGTTGCATCGCCACGATTTGCTATTCAGTCATTTAGACGAGATGGTATGCTGCCCATCAAGTGATCAATATCTATCTCATCCCAAGTTTCTTGAATCCGCAGCCGAATATGGCACTACTTGCCTGGAGGTTATAGTAAATTATTTAGCCACCTACTGTTTGTTTTCCATACAAGCTCAACGGGTGACATCAGGCGACCGAGAAGGCCACGGGTGGACGACAATGTTAACTTCTTCCAAAAAGTGTGTTGTAGCCCATGCCGTATATGGGCGCGAATTGTCTTATTTGAAAATGAGATTTTCCAGGCCCCCAACATATGAAAGTGCAATAGGCTCCAGGGCATTGACAATGTAATCGGCTGCATTTAAGTTGCCATAAATCAAGACCAATGGTGATCTGTTATTACAACATATTGCACCCTATAGCATCACTTCTGGCGTGAGAACTGCTTCGTTCCACAAAACATTTTGAATTTTTGTGTTCTTCACAAAGTCGAGACCCCTCACTGAACATAATTGGATTCCATTCTTGTGCCCAATTTACGTAATGAGCTTAAATGGCTGACTTGCCATTAAAATTTTTGAAAGATTATAGCGCCCTTGCGTGTTTTTAAGCTCACGTTTAATAAACTATTTTGCTTCACGAAAGTTTTTGACACATTGTGTGTGTTACAAATATTTACCAATTCCTCCCGATTTCAATTACTTCTTCCGTCAAAGTATGATTGTCCCTGTAATTGCTTACTTTGTAGACATATCAGCACGTACATGCAGATTGTTGCTCGGTTTGAAATTTTCCCTGCCAACACTGCTTTTTGGGGATTCATTACTATAGTACTAACGTTTATAGTTTTAGAAATTGTACAATAATAACAAACATAGTTTTTGTTTTCCTCTGCCGCATTTTATGTAGTTATAAATCTCATGAAGATGTTAATTACTCTTTTGCACTTCCGGGACTAAAACGTTACATTTACTCACTTGTTTCCATGACTAAAGCAACGCTTTTAATTTCAATAAATTAAAATTTTACTTTAGTCGCAAGGGAGTTAAAGTGCTTTAAACCAGGGATAATCAAATTAACTTTATGACAATAACATGTAACAAATTAATGGTATGTTATATACTAAAGGACTAAAGTGCCTCTTTTAATCCAGAAAGAGGAAGTTTATTTCTCGAGCAACAGTGACCAAAATAATATCTCGTGATATTAAAAAGCACTCTAGTCCTGAGGTATATACATTACTTTTTTCACTTCCGAAAAATTTAAAATCAAAAGAATCGAAAAAAAATAAAATTGCATGATATTGACATTGACGGTTGATTCGTATTATCAACGTATGCTTAACCGCAAATGCTATTTATATTTTACTTGCGAAGCGCTATAGTAACGCTTTCAGCAATATGTAATTCTAAATCGTTAAGGTTTGTTATTGCCATGGATTTGCTGTGTTTATGCGAGATTTAAAGTAATTTAATTTCCTTGGGACTAAGGTAAAGTTTTATCGCTTGAGATTAAGAATGCCGGTTTAGTTATGCAAAGATGTTATTAAATATGGCGTTTTAGTCGCGGATATGCAAAAATGTAATTAGCATCATCATGCGGTTTATAAAATAATAAAGAATGCGTAATTTGGGACAAATCTTGATAATACAAAATTTAACTTTTCGGCCTCTCAAAATAAAAAGTGTAAATATTTGAACAAAAACAACAGCTGACTCAAATTTTGAGTTCTTTTCTGAATAATATACCGAAAACTGCGTTTAATTTTGTTCATTTTTAAGGGAGCTACATTGAAATTACGATATGGAAAGGTGTAGAGGCCTCTTAACAATTTTAATTTACATATTTTACATATTTACATATGTTGCAGGTAAAGTTTTTTGGTCTATTTCATTAATTCCATTATTTCTTAAACTACCATTGATGTTCCATATATAAATATATGCATCTACTCTAGAGTACCGTGATTCTATTACATAATCTTTTTGTTCAAGTAATTATGATTATTTTTAAGCTGTCCCATTTGTTTTTTGTTTCACCTTGTATTTATTAAGTTATTTAATAGTCCTTGTTCTACTAATTTTAAATGTATCGTATTTATATTGAATTATTCCATGGAGGTTCGACTACACCAATGTTATTTTTGGAATAATTACAATATTTAGTATACACTATTTGTTATTTTGTTGAAGTTCAATAAAATAATCTATCTGTACTTCAGCTTTTCTTTTCTCTGTTCATTTCAGCTCACTAAATACAAATAGTACTTGATGACAACGTCACCAACCCGTTATGAATATTTTGATAAATAATGCTTTACTTTTTTAGTTTAATTCTTGGTATTGACAGTAGTTAGACTTGAATTTCTTACTGATTTTAATTGTATTCACTTATTGCCAAAAATGCCAGCAACATATTTATTAAGGAAGATTAATCTTATGCTATGGTACCTTCGACGCCTTTACTTAATCGGGAAGTCATAAGGGTAGGGGTGTATGGTTTGATTAAACAAACTACGTGTACACTTTAGACCATTCCCGTCAACTTTCATAAATGAACCTCGTTAAATTATTAACTTATTTTTACACGTATAAGGAGTCGAATACAACAGGTTTTTCGAATTTCAATCGCCCTATACATATTTTGTGGAGTTACCTAAATGGCGTCAGGCGCACTTAAAACGTCTTTCAGATATGAGCATTTCGTTGTTTGATATTCGGGAAATTCAGGGGCCGAAAATTGCTACATATTGTGTGCAATATCGACTATGTTTGCCTGCTTCAATAATATGAACTTTTCTTTGTTCCGGTTTGGAGATAATGGCCTCCTAACTTTATGGCATTATAATTGAGATATTCAACTTTTTTATTACGGCTAAATCAGTATTCCAGGCAATGAAAATTTGTACTTTTCTTCATGCAGCTTATAGACAGTATTTTAATTGAGTACTTTTTACTTTTTCCAACTTATATGAAATATAGTACATAGTCAAAATTTACCATGCAGTTTTTAGCAGAAATGCACGCTTTCAGGCCCCTGAATCCGAAAAACATGTTTTCAAGTTAAGTCTCTCTCTCTCTCTCTCTCTCTCTCTCTCTCTCTCTGTGTGTGTGTGTGTGTGTGTGTGTGTGTGTGCGTGTGTGTCTGTGTATGTGTATGTTCATGTGTGTATAGGTGTGTGTGTGGATGTGGGTGTGTGTATGGATGTATGTGTGTGTATGGGTATGTGTTGGTCTGTGTGTGTGGATGTGTGGATGAGTGTGAATGTGTGTGTGGGTGTGTGTGTGTGGGTGTTTAGGTGTATGCGTGCATGCGCACGTGCTTGCGTACAGGCGTGCGTACGTGCGTGTGTGAGTGTGTGGGCGTGTGTGCGTGTATGCATGTGTGTGTGTGTGTGTGTGCGTTTGCGTGCATGCTAGCGTACGTGCGTGCTTGCGTGCGTGCGTACGTGGATGCGTGCGTGCTTGCGTGCGTGCGTGTTTTCGCGCGTGCCTGCGTAAATGCTTGCTTGCGTGCGTACGTACGTGCATGCGTGTGTCCGCGCGTGAGCACCTGCGTGCGTGCATGCTATCTCTTCTTCTATATTCTTAAACTGTAATTGTCATTTCAATCCTGCTTGTTCAGTTCTCAACAGGATATTTCGTTCATAAAGATGTGTGTAAAGGTGTTCAGCCGTCTTCATCATCGCTAGCAATTCTTTACACGTAACACTATAGTTCCTTTCAGGTTTGGACAATGCTTTGCTAAAATACCAAATTGTTCGCTCTTGTCCGTCTTGAATTTTAGATAACACTGCACCGATGCGATGTAGCTCGCATTTGTATCTAAGGTAAATCTTCCCTACATTCTAGGGTAACTGAGTACGAGTGCAGCTGCCAAAGTTTGTTTTAGTGCTCCAAGTGACTCCTGGCATCTATTTCGCCATAAATATGATTGATCTTCTTCAATAAGATTTATAAGTTGTGCTTCTTTGTTTGACAATCCACGAAAATCCAACGATAGTAAGTGAATAACCCCAAAATGCTTCGTAATTCATGTTCATTTTTGCATTCGTACGTTCATACGTACGTTAGTGTATGCGTGCGTACGTGCACGTGTGTGTGTGTGTGTGGGTGCGTGTGGTTTTTTCATGTGAAACTGGAAGAAATCAGTTAAACGTCACTTTCGGAATATCAGCTTAATGCCTCATTTTACAGAGCGATTACAATATATATCCATAGTTATGTAGTATTTCTTATCACGAAGATGTAGTATTAATTATCTGTGATAGAACCATCCTTTTCTTGTTCATTTATACTAGTAGCAATGCCAAAAACTGAATTGTTATTTAAAATTAGTGATGTACAGTGCATCTCAAAGCTTTGCTTCTGAATATTTACGACAAAGTGCTTTTAAAGACAGCTTTACCAGCAAGAAACAAAATTACCTTCCTTAATTGTCTTTCAACGGTAACATGCGTTCAGTAAAGGTAGAAAAAATTTCTAAATACTTACGATGTGATGTGATTCTTTATTAATAATAAATGCTTTAATTATTTCATTCTAAAGTTGCCAGTAGAACAAATGCTAATTGTGCTTATAATTCATTTAAGCTTTCCGTAAACGATTCCGTCGTTTAAAGCACAATACTAGCGAATAGAAGGTGAAAAATATGGTTGCAGTCAAAGGTCAATAATGATCAGTTTACAATCGATATAAATGACCACAGCAGACCAAAAAGTAATGTATATTATCGATCTCCGTTGAATTTTTTTCTGTTAATTGGCATTAAGCTAATTACAGCGAGCTGAAGTACATGCTAATGTAGGTTCGTTTATCCAGGATTATGCTTTACTTAAACAGTTATTAAGCGTGACCTTTATAGACCTTGCAAAAGAATCAAATTAAGGAATAACACTAATTGTCACTAATTGTTGTTAACTATTACACCGGGTTACTATTGTGTCGCATGCAGTATTTGATATGGAATATTGGCCACTCGAAGGGCGCACTCACCTCACAATCAGTGTCAATGAAAGCAGTTATACAGATTTGTATAGCCATTTGTGCACAAAACGATAGCATTTATTTATGAGGTCGATTTTAAGGAATCCTGTTTGGCAATTCTTCTGCCTCTTAAGTTTGCATATATAATTGTGTATATAATTTAGGCAGCTCCCCTTCTATATAGTTCACTTGCAACTATCGGTCTAAATAAATTTAGAGAATCATATTATTATTTGGAAAATTCCGTTTAGTGGGCTATAGAAGTCTTTGTATTTTAGATATATTTTCTATTATAAAATTATATCTTTGATTACATAGTCGCATCAGAATATTTTGTTAAATTGTACACCAACAATAAAAGTCTCTACTATTACAAAAAAATTAAATTAACTTATAAAATTTAGGATATTTGTTTCTACTAATGTAATATTTCAGTGTCACGGACACTATTGATTTGATCTACTTCAAAGTGTATTATTTGTTACCTTCATTCAATTTAATTAATTCCGCTACTGAACGAAATTAATTGTCTTTAATTTGAAGCATGAACTGGTTAAGTGAGATGGTAACCAATATAATTTTATCGAACTTATTGCCATTGCTTGTGAACTTCAACCCTTAGCAAAAAATTAAGTTTATGTTCTGTAATTTTCCTTAGAAGGTTTAAAAATATTTTGTTCATTTCTTAAATATTTTGAGTTCCTGCCATTCGACAGATATTCCAAGACATAATAAATAAAACACAAATTTAATATTATGGAACAGCCAAATGAAGTAAATTCGTTAGTTCAATCATTGTGAATATCTATAAAAATCCCGAAACACGTCAATTTTAGACTTTAAAATTGCATCCTATTGCGTAAAATAGCCACCTCTAAATTTAACACCCTCAGAGTGAGGGTTGCACCCCTAAATTTTTAATTAATAGGTAGGGGGCTTGTGATACGTTATTTGGAAGATGTCTTCATTGTCTATTCAACATCCATGTGACCATGATAGTGCATTGGTTTCTGCACTGAAATTTGAACAAGCAACGAAGGCTTACACTCTCTTACGTGCAGTTGAAGATGTGAAGGTGGTGTTGTGAATCTAGAAGAGACGTTATTGAGACTACCAAGGACCCACAAATGAAATGGACGTAAACAACGATTCTAGAAGTCCAGTAAATGGCAACACATACAGAAAAGTTGCCAAGATACGACGAGCAGTTCCGCTGATAATACAAAGCACCAGAAAAACTAGAAAGGATTGACGTGAAGGGACGAATATGGAGCTATGATAGCCATGTCCCGGAAGTTACTATTCAAGTGGTATCATTAAAGCATAAACCGGATAGTCTTTACATTAATGGAACAATCGCAAGGAAAAGTTGCAGAATGCTGCTGAATACGGGAGCAACCAAGATAGTAGTGCAACTTAAGATTATCGAGAAAGGAAGATTACTGTTATGAGGTCGTTTGTAGGAAGTATAAACATCGCTTGCTAGTAGTTGATACTGAGTAACCTGTGGGATTGGGTGCATACACATTATATCCATTATAATGTCTGAGTTTGGCTGCGCATTACACTTTAAGGTTGATGACGAAGGGATACCCATTGGTTGACGAGATAACCATGCAATAAAGTAATCCTTGTAGAAAATATATCGCTGTCGCCAAAAAGCGAAACAATGGTAATGGGTGAACCAGATGGACACTTCTGGGCAGGATAAATAGTAATCCTAGAAACCAAAATCATAAATGTTAGTCGTAGCATTCTAGTTGGAAGAGTGTTGAACGAGGCTAATGAAACAACAAGTGTTCGCTAGATTAATTCCAATAATTTTGAAATATCTCTAAAGAAAAGAACCTGATTCCCACCTGTCTCTTCGGTGTTACCTTGTACAAAAGCCATTGGGAAGCTTTTGCTTCAACAACGGTTTATTCCGTGAGCAAAAGAACAAAACCGGTGTATTGATCCAACGAAAAGGTGGCCCTTGCCACTGATAGTTTGAAGGGAAGAACAAACGTTGATATAAAATAAATACTGGAGAATCCCAACCAATACTCCAACCATCAAGGACGAGAGGAAGCCGAAAGAATAATCCAGGGTATGCCCCGTGAAAGGATAATAGAGCAGTTCAGTAGTCTTTGGGCATCTTCAGTCGTACTTTTTAGGAAAAAAAGGTGGTATCACTAGATTCGGTGTAGATTTCTGGTGCTAAATAATGTGGTTAGGAAAGACCATTACTTCAACACAGAATAAACGACACTTTAGACACGCTTTCCCGTTCCAAATGGTTTCCGACATTAGGCATCAACTGTGCATATTCACAAGTTGGTATGTAGGCTAAACACGGCAAAAAGAGGGAATTCTCCATTATATAAGGCCTGTAGCAGTTTACAATCATACTCTTCGGCCTTTGAAATGTACCAGCGACGTTTGAAACGCTAATAGAATTGATCTTGAGAAGGTTGCATAGCAAAGGTGACTAGTTTATTTTGACGATGACATAGTTATTGCTACGACCTTTTATAACGACCTGAAAAGCCTTGAAGAGGTGTTTCAAAGACTTGAAATGCAAATCCACAACATAGTCTGAAGAACTACAACTTATTTCAAAACAAATGGGCCATATCTATGGATTCTGAAAAAGACGTGGTAGCTGACCCAGTGAAAATTCGATCTACATGAAAGTGGTCACAATCAAAAATGAACATGAATTGCGAAGCATCTTGGGGTTATGCACTTACTATCATTGGATTGTGATGGATTGTCAAATATCGAAGCACAAGTTATAAAACTTACTGAAGAATATCAATCATATTTATGGAGCAATAGCTGCCAGGAGTCATTTGAAACACATAAATAAACTTTGGCAGCTGCACTCATACACAGTTACCCTAGAATAGAGGGAAGATTTACCTTAGATACAAATACGAGCCACATCGCATCGGTGCAGTGTTATCTCAAATCCAAGACGGACAAGAGCGAGTAATTTGGTAGTTTAGCAAAGCATTGTCTAAATCAGCAAGGATCTATTGTGTTACGTGCAAACAATTGCTAGCGATGATGAAGACGGCTGAGCATCCTCATACACAATCTTTATGAATGAAATTTCCTGTTGAGAACTAAACACGCAGGATTGAAATGACAACTACAGTTGAAGAATCTAGAAGACGAGATCGATTTAGCGGCTACAATAGTATGACCTTGGGGTTGAGTATCATGTCGGAAGGAATCATCGAAATGCTAACACTTTATCAAGACGGCGTTCCCCAAAGGATTGCCAAAATTGTAAATGATTGGAGTCGAAGGTGAATAACTCATTATAAATCGCACTATTGTGATGAATAATAGGGAACCGGATAATGTTAAATAAGATCAAGAAGGCGATCCAGATCTGAAGCTGTCATTAAAATGGAAGAGTGAAGATCGAAGATCGGATTGGGAAGAGATGGCCACTTGTAAATGGGATTCCTTGCAAGTTCAGGACGGCCTTTTGAAAAAAGCCCTGGAAAATGACGATAGAAGTGATCGACGAATGCAAGTGGCGATTGCAATAAACAGAGTAGCGTAGGTTTGCAACCACTGCACGATGGACCATGAACGAGTTCATGGAATAAACTGCAGATATGATATAATGTGTGCGTCTGGGAACGGTTCTTTGGGGAGGTGAAAGCCACAAGTGCGGCAGTATATTGTGGTCAGCTTCTTTAGAAGGGTAGTAATTGATACACCTGGTTTATTTACAGAAACAGAAGCAGAAAACAAATACATCTTAGTTGCAATGAACTATTTTAGTAAATGCACCTAAGCACACCCTTCATCAAATCAAGTAGTAGTTACAATAGCCGAGACCTTGAAAAAAGAACTGTTTAGACTCTTTGGAATACCGTTAGAATTACATTCATAGCAAGGAAGAAATTTGGGGTCAGCCTTGTGATATGGGGTTTGTCAGCAGATTTGGAATGGAAGGTGTTGCTGGAAATACATATCACGAATTGAATTCATGAGTGGGTTCGCAATAACATCCAGTTTGCCAGCGATCGAAAAAAATTCTACTATGATGTCAGTTTTAAAGCAGGAGGATTTCAACCCAATGACCTAGCCATATTATAGAAGTATCGGTAACAATGAAGTTTATTTCTCAAAATGCAAAGATCCTGGAAAGGAACGTATAAAGTGATGAAAATGGTTAATAGTGTAATTTACCGAATAACGAAACGGCCCGGAGGAAACTCAAAGTTATTCTTATGAACCGATTAGCTCCATATGTTGAGAGGGATGCCGAACCGGTACAATAAGAATGCGAACTAAGTGCGACCTATGTTTAATTAGAAAAGTTAGAAGCCAAGAGCAGTGAACAGTAATTTACCGAATGTATGTAAACTTATTCAGGACGCCACAAAGATCGATTTGGGGGGAGGAATACAGAAATTTATTTGATATACCATATAAGTACCCCTGACTAATTATGTCGCTAAAGACGTCCGAATCTCCTATGGCGTCGCAGTCGAGTTTAAAAAGGGGCATGGTAGCGTAGAATAAATACAGCAGCAAGGGCCAGAAATTGTGAAGATGTGCCACTTACTGCGACGTTATCGTCAAGGAATGTGAAGCATTTATAAGCTCGCAATGAAATCCATGCCCCACCGGAAAATTTAAGACCTATGGAAGGCATTATGGGACCTAAGCAATCAAGTTTTGTGTCAATGCTGGTAAAAAATTAGCTGTAACTATGCTAGGTTGCGGTATATGTCAAATTAATTGGCACGTGTTGCACAGTATATTAGAAGTAGTGCTTCGAGACACCGGCATCAAGATTCTTTGTGTGCTGTTGCAATCCAAGAGTGACTCCATCTTCAACTAAATCTATAAGCTGCCACTTATTGAATTAATGGGGGTGCAAGTATGAATCGCAATAGCGATTACAGAATTCGCAACCAAAGATAGGACCAAGTCCAAGGTTGCTGTTACGACCCGAAACAGTCTTAAGGATGGGACAGTGTAACAAAATTAGAAACAGTACAAACCCAATAGAACATTCCCGAACAATCCAGAATGTTTCATGTAACTACAAAAGATCCATTACTGTAACTGATAACTAAATAAATAAATTCAGTTCATCTCATTCAAATTTATTGCATCAGCATTATGACTAATATTTCTCATTACTAATGTAGAATATTGTAGACTTCTTAGTTCTATATAAATGTCACATTAAATTGCTTTAGCTTTAGTTTTGCTTAGAATCTTGGATTGTTAAAAGTTCTTATAAACAAATAGGAATATAAACAGATGTAATTGAGTGAACTTAAATAAAGGTCTTTAAACAATTAATTAGTTTTGTTACACTATATTATTGTATTCTAAGTAAGGTTTGCTTTGAAAACCAGAATGTAACAACACGATCGCAGCAGCAAAGACACCGATAATTGCAGTTTTATTTCACATCGAGTATATTACTATAGGTGCTGAAATCTCCCCCCTTTAATTTTATGAATAAAAATAAATTAATGATAATCCATACTACTAAAACTGTAACTTAAAAATCTGGTGTAAAACAACACACGACTTTCTCTTACACACATAGATATGCCAATAGTACTCATAAATGATTAGATTATTGTCTACGTTTATTTTGGAAACAATAATTGTAACAGTCACCCATCCAAGTTACTGGACAGGCGAAAGGCTGCTTAACTCCGGAAA
>JAHWXV010057579.1:0-10707 GCA_024586415.1 Phrixothrix hirtus | reverse complement strand
CCTTTATTTAAAATTGCATTTTTTTAGTACATGATTTTTCTAGTAATTTTGAAATTTTGGTGGGTATTTAATTAATTGGTCAAATTGGTCATAGCAATATGTATTAGTTTTCTAATACCTTAAAAATATTAAAAGTGCCAATACGATCATTTTTTTTATGGAGTTTCTTGAAGTTTCTTTGAAAGTGTGCAGACTTTATTGAGTCACTGTATAACCTTAATTATAACATTATTTTCATTTCAATCGCTTTTATGTTGATATCGTGGACATTACTATAATTTCAAAACGGAAGGATCTACATTTTTGTCCTTGCTTCAAGCCACCCAATATACTAATCCGGCACTGTATATAATTACGAAACTTGCATCTAACAAAGAACTGAATTCTATATCAAAAACTTTTATTGCGTCTAAACTTTACTAGTTTTTTGTTCGATATCAAGGTCGGAGATCGAAACAAAAAAATCAGATTGTAGATATGAAGTAATTTTGAGCAATAATAAAGAAAGGAAAATTGAAAACTTGTCATTTTCAAACTACGGCGCTTTCGTAAATGTAATAAAATAAAAAGTATTCATTAAAATATTTAGTTTAATTAAAATAATGGCATTGAAGTTCATACTGGACATAAGCATTTATTAATCAATGGCATGTCAATATCCATTTTAAATCTTTTTAAGACCGACACCACTTTAGGTATTTTATGGCATCCGTCATCAGTATACGACATAAGCCGTGATCCATAGCTAGTATAAAATGAAATTAATATTATGTACCTAATTAAAATTTAAAAAAATTATTGTATGCATTATTTATTTGATTTATTTACATTAAATCTTGAATTACAATACGATTATAAAATGTTTAATAGAAACTTCAAACGTAAGTCTCAAAATTTTGAGACTTCTGGTAGGTTTCAAGTTTCTATTAGACCTGTTATAATCGTGTTTCATCAGTCTCAATTCACGTAATTGTAGATCCCCTTATTACTTTAATTACAAATTGAGATATGTATTTTATTTTAATACTAAAATACAGTGGCGGCTCATGACACGTAAGTATTAGCTATTTAATTGTTATATATCATATGTCAAATAAACAATTCATATTTAGCTAAACAAAAATAGGGTCTTGCTTATTTAAACACAATTCACGATACGTATTATGATATCACTGCGTATTGGGCATTTCGATGGTCATATTTGCATGACAATTTAAGAAGAGACCTATCAAGCTTATTCGTTTAGAATATCAAATTCTAATTTGAGGGACAATTGTAATAAATTTTCTTTACTAAAGGAGTGAATACGTACCACATTACATTCAAACTATAAGCCATCAGTACTAATTTAATGTCTTCTTGCATATTTTACCTCATTTTACTTTTATATCACTATTATTTGCAGTGCCGAATTAGCAAAGCTATAACCTAGTTCTCTTAAATTTTAAATAAAAATAGCCAAGTTTGTGTAAAAACATAACGAGTGATAAGACTGTAGCATCTATAGGTAAGTCTTAAAAAATTTTTATACTAACTCATAATGTACATTGTAAAATTATGATTAATAAATTTAAATGTTTGTGGTTAAAGAAACTTACTAAACCAAAAGTTATTATTAGTACAATGAATTCATACAAATTATGTGATAATTTATATAAATCTTCTTGGAATATAAATATCACAAAAATAAACACGAACATTTATTATTTATGTGCCATTTTTAGAAGTTGCTATTTTGCATGCAGGAAATGAAAGCCACAAGTAGACGCTTCCTTAAAATACTGGCACTAACACTTATTTTAATGTGATATTGTAAATAAATTGAATCTTACACAACGATGTCTACAAACAGCAAGAACGAGTTTTAATAAATGCACACTAAAACACCATGCTTTAAAAGTACTGTGTTTAAATTTAAAAAGCAATGTAAGATGTTATTTTCACACTTGCAGCCATTAATTGCAAATAAAAGGAACAAAATAATAGCAATGTTTGTTGCAGCTTAGTTATGCAATTTTTAATGAAGGGAAAAATTTCAAAGCTATAACGAAACGTTGATAAGTTTACTTATAAAGCTATTTCATTAGAAATTTGTTGGGTTTCTACCCTTATACCGGGTATCTCAAAAGTTTTCAAATATTTTAAAATAACTTACGACAGAAACAAATAAACTTTTTTTATTGACAAAAATGAAAAATACCTACAAACTTGCGAGATTTATTGTTTAAAAATAACGTCATCTAAATATTGTCCATAACATTGGCGACACTATTCGAATCGCTAGCTTACATTAATGAAGACCCTTCAAAATACATCTGGGGATATGTGAAAAATTTTCTTCTGAAATTTAACTTTAACTTTACGTAGTCACTGGAAATTGTCGTAAACTTTCTCTTTAAGATATCTCCACAAAAAGAAATTTAGTGGAGATAAATCGGGACTTATTTGAGACCAATTCATGTTATCCCTTCTTGAGATTAGTCTTTCAGAAAATAATCCTTGAGGTGCGGTAATTGAGCCATTGGTTGTGTGACAAGTTACTCCATCCTATTAGAACCACGGGTTTGTCTTTAATACGAAATACTGATTAATCATTGCGATATGCAAATTGTGTTTAACCGATTGGCGAACACGTTTTACACTTTCGTTAATCCTAGAGATCCGAGAATAGCCTGCCCGATACGCTCTCGTAGCGAATCCTATATATTGAAACAGATTTAGCCAATAAAATATCGTATCAGCAGCTGGGTTCTACCCAATATCGTATAATCCATAATGCTGTCGATACAGAGATTGCTCGACAACTAACGAATTACCGTTTTGATAATAGGCATGTACACAAAACGCACGTTGTTTACCTGTAAAGTTCTATATGGCTACTAAATCTCCTAAAATCACTCTTGATTACGTTACTTTTTGCACCCTGTTGCTTATTTCATATGACACGTAATTTGACAAGCAATTATTTAACAATATCTGAGACGCCTTATAATTCTATAAAACGCGCAGCTGCATTTAAATGAAATGTTCAAAAATTGTGTTTATATTTAATACTAAACCATACAGAGTAAGGATAGAGATTGGTAAAATTGCATCCCAAATGTTTACAACCCCTCAAATTACCCCCGCCTCTTTGATGTCTTCAGTAACAATTTTAAAATAAACAAGATTAATTTAATGTTAAAATAAAATGCTTATTATGCAATAAAGAAAAATTAAAACTATCTATTTGTAGAATTTATAAAAACAACTGTTAATTTTAATTATTCTGTTATGAAATTGCAATGTACATTTTGCTATAAGTGGCCGATATGGAAGGTTTGTTAATTATATGAAGAACTACATGTTGTAGACGAAATTTTAAAATAAAAACCCCTCGCTACTGCTAATTTTATTTTTGCCGCAGTATTTACGTAGATAATAAGTAGCACTTTTTTAACTAAATACTACATACAGTTTTAATTTAATGAGATTAAAAACATTAATTATTATTTATTTTAAAATTACAAGTACATATAAATATTTGCTTGGCGGGCTTCAATATACCTAGATCACCATTGCAATATAGACTGAAGACTGCTAAAACAGATAAAGGAAGCTTTGGCCGAAAACTGGTGTTTACAAGCGAACACGAAAATAACAGCGCAATATGTGTTATTTGTTATATTAAAATGCTTTTTGATATTAATCAAACAAAATTGAGTTGGTTACCTGACGAATACACAATTAGAAATAAAATACCAATAAATTTTTATAGTGCAAAGGAACGTGCAGGGCACGACTAATTGTATGACCTATTGAAAAGGCGTTAAGAAATTTCGTCAAATAAATCTGAACAAACCAATGTCAACTGTATTACCGGATTTAGAAACATTGCAGTATATAAGTTTTTTGAAAATTTAAAGTATGGATGAGTTAGCGATAATTACTACTCATAGACTATCTAAATTTTTAATTCAAAAGATCACAAACAAAGAGTCTGTTACCAATAGCGAAAAAGGAAAAACGGTAACTGAATGTTGTGTACCCAATGCTACGGGAGACTTTATCCCATTTTATTTCATCTTCCCACATTAGAAAATGGCCCATCCTTTGAAGAAATATGTGCCAGTTGGAATCATTTACAACTGTTTAAAGAACGAAAAGTTCAAAGAAGATTTGTTTATGGTTTGACTAAAACATTTTCACCCTCATATGAAATCGACCGTAAATGATCCAATGCTTTTGATTTTAAATAATCATGCAAATCACCGAACGTTGACAGTCTATCAATTTTACAAAGAGAATGGAATAGTTGTAGTATCTATATCCCTGAATACTTCACATCAATTGCAACTACTCGACGTTGGCTTCTTCATTTTATAAGCAATGTAAAATATACTTAAAGGGAATACGTCTGAAACTTAATGGCAAAAGAGAAATTATTTCCTTTAAACACTCTCAGATATTTAATAAGGTTTATGTAAAGATTGATTCTTTAAAAAAGGACCTTCGGAATTTTCCAGTTGTGTAATATATTCTCTTCCACCTAACAAGAATAATTTTACCATACCAAGCACTTCTTAGATATACATAAGTAGATCTAGATTTGGGGCCAAATAATATTTCGAAATGATAACTTCTACTTTTATGAAAATAATGCTCGTAGGTATCTAAAAGAAGAAATAAAGAAAAAGATATCAAAGTCAATTCACCCGTAAGGGAACGGGCTGTTGTAGGGGTATCTGAGACCTCTAAGAGTGGGAAGCAAGTCTAGGTAAAGGCAAAGATGGATTTAGAAGAAGATTCAAAGGTAGGAATGAGTGAAAATGTGGACGCAAGAAACGATTCTAAATCCGAATCACAGCAGGCAACGGCGAAAATCGTACCCAGAACTTCTCAAATACTAGACGGCTTTTGTTAACCACTAGGCCACTTTAGCTCGGTAAGATAAATAGAACAGTTTTCGTTAAAAATAACAGTTATTATAAAGAATAATAAAGGGTCAAAATTGATTTATAGAACGAGACATCCAATAGATGAACCAGTAAGGAAGTCTGCAAGCGAGAAACCAAAGCTAGTTTAGATACTTCGTCTGGTTTCTTCCGGAAAACGTCCAAGGTGTAATCCTACCATGGAACCATTGTCCTCAAAGAAGGGGTTCGCACAGGACAGTTCTCCTCAAATAACTTGATTAGTGCAGTCTTCAAGAGATCTGCTGCTAGATCTAAGTCTGTTGGGTCACTAATCTAAATAACTGTTCAGTTACCGGATAAAAAGTTTTTATTTTTTTTTCTCTTTTAACTTAATCCATAAATTTTCAAATGCCTTATTTTAAATACGCTGAAGAAGAGTTCATAACTTGAAACGTTCATAAGTTTAATATCATTTTCAAATAACATTATAAAACAAATAACAAATAAAAATTTGAAATATCTATTCATATTTTGAATATTTATAAAACCTTACAATTTCTATGACTTTTTAGAAAGAAGTCTGGTGCCTCTTGTTAGGATATTAATATTAGTTTTGTTTATAAAAACAGGTTAATAGGATTAAAATAAATGTAAATTCTGATTACAATAGTTTTTGGCCTTTTAAATTAACGTGTTTTTATAAACAAAACTAATATTAATACTCTAGGACTTTGTTCCTAAATTAACTAAATTTATACATCATAGTTATAAAAGAATTTATACCGAAATTTTACCTTGGGCAAACATTGTTTTATGCCATAGGTAGAAAAATAGTAAATACATCAGACTTTTCATCTACAACTTGCATAAGGGCATCTTCAACTTCCATTATCATCTGCTGTCTTCGCGTTCGTGTCCTTTAAGGTTAGTGTCAACAATTTCCGAATCTCGCAGTCTTTATGCCGTACTTAAAATTGTTTTCCGCGAAGGTTCTCAGCAATTTGGGAAGCAATCTCGATATAAACGCTGAATATCTGCCGATCTTTGCGCCTATTTATCGTACTTTAAAATCATATCTACAAACTCGTGTCTTGTCTAATAGACACACATGCAAGTATTGATAAATAATTATTTACTGACGTGTACCTATTCGTAGCGGTGAATCCTATAATAACTGCATATTATGTATACAGTTGGCCAGCCAATTCCTCATTCAACATAATAGACCAAGTTAAAAAGCAGGGGCGCACTGAAAATTTTAGTTGAAAATATTTCGAAAACTATGTAATTTAAACACATAGCTTATATACCAAGATGTATCTGCTGTTAAAGTAATGTTCTTATATCCCGGATACCCTCTATAGCAGAAGGAAATGACATCATTTCTAAAGAGCTGAAAGATGAAGCGCTGGGTAAAGAGATAGTGATTAAATGTTTGTATATAAAGTCAAGGATTAAAGTAATAGCGGAAGCAATCGAGATTATTCCCAAATATCTGGTAGTTACAACTGGGGATATAGAATTAGGAGAGGGCTCGGGGAAAAGAAAAAATGGGAATAGCAGACAATGTGAGAAAATACCAAGTGGCAAATATATTACGCGAGAAGGTCTTCAGAGAAGCAACAAAAGGAAGTGACAAAAATTCGCCAAAGGAGGTAAGAAAATTCAAAAAGTTAAAATAAGATGAAGTTAGGAAGATAAAATTATTAACTCACAGGATACTAGATGACGGAACTTCTTTAGACTGTTTAGATAATATCACATTATACTCGTATGAAAGTGATTCTAACTTCTCGAAGAGTTCATATATGGAGAAACAAAACTCCGTGCTTCACTTCGACGAATTTGAAAAAGCCCTGTCTTTAGGTGGTAAAAGTGACACGAGGTAGGTAGAAATTCTCAAAGCATAAACTTTTTAGAAACAAAAGAAAAGGATTTTTTAGCCAAGAAGATATTGTTCGAAATTTATTAAAACCAATTAAAAATAGCTTAGTACAGCTTAAAAACATAACGTTTTTTACACATTTAACGGATGTAAGTACGTATATTTTAACTTGATTATTATTATTACAGTTATTTTTCATTAATTTCAGAATTATTATCTTCATTAATATACAGGGTGTTCAGGCATCATTCCTCGGGGGAATATCTCTGTTATTTTCAAAGATATCTTGAGCAATTCTTATAATCTTTTGATTGGACTAAATTTTCTATAATTTGCCCAAAAAAGAATTATCTAAATTCCTTTATCCTATCGCGAACGATTTTGTTTTTAAATCGTAATATATACATTTTTTCCATTTTTCTGATAGAAGATTAGATTATTTTTCTAGTCGTATAAAAAGTACTACACGTATATAATAATATTTTAAAGAAAATGCCTATCAAAGATAATGGCGATGGGTGTTTCAGACATTACTCCCCAAGGAAATATCTCCGTTACTTTCATATACGAGGTGTGATAAAAAAATACGGTGAATGAATTTACTACGAAAAAAATAATAGGTTTACATCAAATTTGAATTAATCTCCTTCAAAATACTTTCCTTGACTAGCGATGCACTTATCCCAACTTTGATTCCATGATTTGAAGCATTTACGGAACGCTTCTTTGGGAAGGGCCTTCAGATCCTCCGTCATGGCCCTCTCAATGTCGGAAATGGTGTCAAAACGTTCTCCTTTTAGCACGGGTTTTATTTTTGGAAAGAGCCAGAAGTCGTATGGTACTAAATCTGGAGAGTAAGGCCGATGTGGACAGACAGCAACCTTCGTTTCAGCCAAAAACTGGCGGATCAGAAGCTAGGTGTAGCACGTGATACTGCCATGATGAAGAAGGAAGCCATTGTACCATTTTTTGGTATCTTTTTTCATACATCGTTTCACAAACGTTACAGTACATCCTTGTAAAATTCAAAGTTTACAATTGTTCGCCTTGGAACAAATTCTGATCGCATTATGCCCTTACTATCAAAAAACAACAATGAGCATGGCCTTCACGTTCGACTCAGGGCGAGGAGAGTCACTCGTTTTCCATTGGGAATTCTGAATTTTCATTTCAGGGTCATATCCATACAGCCAACTTTCATCTCTAGTTATAATAGTGGCCGTGAACTCCAGATCTGCTGCATTAAGATCCTTCAATTCCGGCAAACTAACATGCGATTTTTCTTTTGTCATCTGTTAAAAGTCTTGGAAAAATTTTGCACTCACTCGTCTCATTTGCAAATTATCGGTTAAAATGCTGTGCACGGACCCATACGCAATGTGCAGTTCTTCGACAAGCACTTGAATAGTCAATCGCCAGTTTGAACGAATCGTTTTTGGCACTGTTTGCACGTTTTTGTCTGTTTTCGTGGTTTAAGGATATCCCGAGCGTTGCTCATCTTCAATCGACTCATTTCCGCTTTTAAATCGCTCATACCATTTTGCAAACAGTCTTTATACAAAACTTAATGTTAACGCGTGACAGACATGGTAAACACGACTTCACTCTTCCTGCTCTGGAAGTCGTCTGACAAGTCACAACTTGTCAAACTTGACACTGACTATTTCAAAGGACCACGCTATCAGACTTATTATTTCAAACTGATGTAGCGTCAGCGCAGTTGCTGCTATAAAAATCCATTCATCGTATTTTTTGATCACACCTTGTATATCAAGAACAAACCCTATATACTTTTAAATCTAGTCTAATATAAGATTCAATTCTCTTTCTAACCATCTAAAAAATATTACCTTCTCATAATAAAAGTTTTATTGCAATTAATTTTTATTTACTATTGTAAATTTAAATAAATTTGAAATAAATTATAACTTTCAATATATGAACAAAAACCTATAGTACAGTTACTTCAGTAATGATAGTTGTACGGCTATTTTCAAGTAACACTCAATTGTTTTCATAGCTGCCTAAGTAAATATTGCTAGCAAAAGTTTCATTACAAAATCGACATAATCTTGACACACATTTTCTTTAAAATTTTGTAATATACGTGCAGCATGTTCTTATATGGCCAGAAAGAGATTTTGATCTTCTATGAGTCTAATAGAAAAAATATTTGTATTACGATTTGAAACAAAAACTTTTGAATGTCACTTCCGATAGGATATAAGAATTTTTGTAATTCTTTTTTTATCAAATTATAGAAAATTTAGCGCGATTTAAAAATATATATGGTTTGTTCATGATGTATTCGAAAACAACGTTGATACTCTTTTGGGGAGTAATGTTTGAAACACCTATCGCCATTACTTTTGACAAACATGCAGTTGTGTGCAAAATAATAGCAGTATTTTATTTATAATCATGGTAAATAAGAAGCGTAAATGAAGGTCATATACTTAATTTAAGTATATATAAATGTCAAAGAAATAAAGAGAATATAAATAATGTATATGCGTAGTGTGTAAAAAAATAGCAGCATTTAAAACTCTAAGTGAAAAACTACAAAACCAAAATAGGTAAACACATAAACGTTCAATATTTTGTTGTCCAACCCTTTCTAAATATTGCTGCTTGACAACGATGGGGCATAGAATTAACTAAATTCTGACAATGTGCGGATGATATCGACTGCCATGCATTTTGAATAGTTTCCCGTAGTTGTTGCTTTGTCGGTAGTACAATTTCAGTTATTTAATATTTTACAGCTCCCAAAGATTCTCTATAGGGTTGAAGTCTGAAGATTGAGCTGGCTACTCTAGAACCTCAACTGATGTCGTTTGCAACCATTACCGAACTCTTCGACTGGTGTATTTAGGATCCTTGTCATGTATAAACACCCAACGCAGAGGCATTTCTTCCTCAGTATAGGGCAACATAACATTTTGTAAAATATTCAGATATACTGTCTGATACATTATTTAATCTAGTAAATTAGCCCCACTCCATAATATATAAGCAAGCCAACGCCATAATCGAAACCCACCAAGTTTGACAGCTTTTGTGGTGTTATTAGGATCATATGCTGTATTAATAAGTCGTTTAACATATAGCCGACGACCTATCCAAATAAAACCATTCTGCTTTTATCTGACCACAGAATGTTTCTCCATTTGTTGGTGGATCAATTTAAATGATCTTGAGCAAACTTCAATATACTTTTTATGTGCCATTTTGTTAGAAAAGGCACCTTCGGTAGAACAATAATAACTTTCTAGAAAACGTATCCGTATAGTAGATGAATCCACCTGAAGGTTTAACACTTGTTTTATTGCAATTGATTAAGCAAATGGATTAGATTGTGCCAATTTTCCACTTTAAAGCGTTAGATATCATTTTTGAGAACAACCAATTATTTTTTCTACAAGCTTGTAAGATGTTCCTTCATTTATTAGCTTTTGAATCAATTTACGTTACTTTAGGATACAATGCTGTGCTCGGCTCATTTTTACTATGAAAAATTTAATCGATTTTTATATTATTTATAATTTGTATCCTATAATAACTTACCAATTTTTTTATACTAAAACAAAGACTTCGTATATTTAAAATGCTTTAGTTAATATAATGTTGCTATTATTTTGTACGCCCTATCTTTCTAATTTTACACATAAATCAGTACATTCCCTGATTTTATAAAATATTATGTCATTTCCCACATTGTTGACTAATACACTTACTGATCTGAAGGTGTCTCCCATTTACATTTATTACAAATGAATAAGTTTGTTACTTAGTCATGCACTGCTATTTTTTTTGCACACACCGTGTATATATATATATATATATATATATATATGATATAGTATGGCAGAGCCATCTATTGTTTCTTAGGAGTTTATATTGAAACAAATGAGTAGATTCCTCCTA
>JAHWXV010057572.1:0-13165 GCA_024586415.1 Phrixothrix hirtus | reverse complement strand
TTACTTGGAATTAAATTCGTAATTAAAATACTATACGTAGATAATATAATTCGTCAAGCATATTGATGTTACTGAATTTAGATAATTTACACAAAAAAACCAGCGAGCGCTGACAATTGATGTTACTTAATTTGGATAATTGACACAAAAAAACCAGCGAAAACTGACACTACAGCTAATTACATATAAGTCAACAATACAAGCTTATCTGACTAAAACCGTACATTAACAAAAGGTGATTATTTACTAGGCAAGTAGTTATGGTGGCGATCTGGACACCACCATTGCTTTTAGCCCAGCCCACTCCACCTGAGGCGGTCGAAGGTTTCCGAAAACGCGCTGCTCGCTTCAGGATATTGCCCTGAACCTTAAGGCGCTCCTGATAAGGCCCGTAAGCACGGGCCAATAATAAGGAGGTCGATTTCTTTAGCACAGCAGGTGCACTTTAATATACGGTAATTAGCACCAGATAGCGCGCTATCAATTGTCAAAAGCATTGAACACCTTAGCACGTGAATAGAGATAAGACGAACGCTAAGTACAACGAAACACCGATAAGGCGTCGAAGACGGCGGCACTTTCACGGCTTTATCTATTATACAAATGCAATCATAATTAAAATAGCAGTTTGTTGATAACAACCTTCTGAAACGGCGCCTGAAGGAACGCGAGATCTTAGAGATAAGCATGTCCTGCAGAGAAGAAGGTCGTCTAAACACCTAGCAGATAACGCTCCTCGCAAATTTGTTATAATAAGAATGAAGAAATAAAGATAGAGCTGTAAAGATATGACGACGGTGAAAATTGATAAATTAGTTTTAGCTAAAATATTTGTTTGTAGGCAAATCTTGAATAATAAAAGTTTAAAAAATACTCAAGCTCCCCATGAGAGAGGTTAAAGTGTCTAGATCTTAGAGGTAAGCGCAGAGAAGGAACTCCTGCCTTGAACCCCGTAGGTCGTCTTAGGTGATAGAAGCATTTTTATGACCAGTTAGAATGATAATTAAGAGTATAGATAAGCCGCAACATTCGTAAACAAGAGGCTCCACATTAGGGACTTCAATGGCCAAGGCCTTAGAGATAGGGATAGGGAACGAGACACCATTGAATACCTACAACTTTCAAGTACATAGGTTTATCAGCGGACCGTGTATGCGACCTACATATGTTAAAAAAACATAAATTCTATTCTACAATAGTACTATTTTGAAAAGAATTAATCATAATTTACTAAAAGTATTTCAGAATTAAAAAGTTTAAGGAAAAACAAAGGTAGGCATTACTGGACCTCGCTATAATATTACATATTTTAGGAAGTGAATAATTTTGAAAAACGTCAACAGGCATTACAAACATTTTATCACTAGCAATGTATCATACAAATTTAAAAAAGGCTTTTGTTAACGCCGTATAAGAACAACGAAGAAATATTTAAAACACCGGCTAACAGAAGTAAACGCCATATATTCTGAATTAGAAATGAAAACGCCAAATTCGAATTACAAATATACGCCGCATAGCGCTACAATCAAGGTGAATGCCCCCCACGCCGCCAAAACACGTCACAACCTATCTATAATTCCAGGAAGTAGCGGTAACGCAGCGCTTCTTAATGCAACTTTTCAAATTGTGTGAAAATATTTAATACAAACAAATATAAACTTGACATATTAACGTACAATATAAAATTAAAAATATTAAATAGTCGGTAAATCCGAAACAATGCCTGTTCCAAAATTTCTAACAACCTTTATTAATGACGATAAAGAATATGAAATAGCCTGTAAAATTCTAAACAATACTCGCACAAATTCTAATAAAAGCCCGTGCTTTATTAATGTACAATAATATTGCGACTTATCTGAGAGAGACGTTAACACCGCCGAAGAGCTGACAAAACTAAGGAATGCTCGTAAAGCATCGTGAAAGATCGGAAAGTGGCCTTGTGCTTCGATTTTCATGTAATCATATGGGAAAACGTGACTTTTCACCGAGAATCTTAAAATATATACGTATTCTTATGGCAAAGTAGCACAAATTTGGTGAGTGGGTGAAAGAGAAACTTAAAATTTGGAGCCTGTTCTGTCGTAGATACATTCACACGGGTATAAAATGAGCAGTCGCAGCGCATCTTATTCATTAATGTCTTCCGCTTATCACGTTAACACAATTATCAAGAACTCCTGAATTTAAAAGTTTATCAGCCGCCTGCAACATCAACTAGGGAAGCAAATATTTTCTTTTTATTTAAATTTTGCTTTTAATTTAAAATATTAGTTTTGCGTTAATTTAAAGATATTTTTACGCTTGTGCAAGATTACAAAATCTAAATTTTGCTTTTAATTTAAAATATTAGTTTTGCATTAATTTCAAGATATTTTTACTCTTGTGCAAGATTATAAAATCTACAAGCTTAAAATATTAATGCTAAAAATACTATTTAGCGCCCAAATAATAATGCTTTCAATTTCGTTGCGTATGACACTTATAGCTACTGCTATAAGAAGGCGTTTTGTTTCAGCAGAAATGGATAAATTTATAATCATAAAGGACGGAGCGTAAAGAAAGTGCAGCGTTTCGGCGTCGTAGGTAGAACTCTGGAGTTCAAAATAAGACCGGTACCTACCGACACCGAACCAACAAGCTGGATTAAAGAAAGTATAGCGGATGTGATGAATAAGGGCCTGGAAGGTTTGGGACCTTTGGATGAGGTGGGAATCACCTTTTGTTCGAAGGACTTTGCCAGAATCCAGGGGGGATGCGTTTTCGACCAGCGTCTGAAATAACAATAAAAGATATTTGGGAAAAAATTTCAAGCGTTAACCAATCCAACTCGATAGGTTTGAATAACGAGACTTTCTGTCTCGGCATTATCACCGTGAAGATACCTGCTGGTAAGGGTTCTCGTACACATAAATTTAAAAACTTTGACGAGGAGTACGCTAGCCGTAAGGGAACAATTTTCATTAAAAACAACGACCATTTATTCCTACCTCGAGCTCTTGCTGTTGCAAAAGCTCTCGTCATTCGCGATCCTTTGTATACCAAAATTAGATTAGATAGAGGGGGTCATCAGATTGCAAAATCTAACGAGTTAATCCAGAATACCTGAAACGAGCGCCGGCATTCCAGAACTCGAAAAATTTCAGAACGCTCTTACGAAATACAATATTCGGGTTTTAGAATACAACTCCAAAAACCGCGACGTTATTGTCGAGGGCGGACACGGAAAAAATCTAAATTTACTCTTTCACGAAGGCGATTACAATGTAGTAACTTCACTTATAGCCGCGTTTTGTTGTAGTTATTATTGTGAAGAATGCAAAATTCCGTACGATCATAAAAACAAGCACAGGTGCGACGGCACGTATCAGATGTGTCAGCAGACTCGCAGACTCCCGCATGTCAGCCCGGTGTAAGAACTAAATGTGCCGGGTATTGTGGGTGGTTCAGGAATCAGAATTGTTTTGATAATCATAAGAAGGTCTGCTCGCTATGTAAAAGCAGCGTTTGTGTCAGAATTTGGTGTTGCGATGCATGTTTTAAAACAATAAAGGCCTGTAGAAAATACGTGTGCGGGGAAGCGTTTTGTAAAATTTGTAACAAATACGTAGCGTAAGACCATCTCTGCTACATTCAGCAGGATACAGGTAAAGCTAACACTTCCGACATGCTTTTTATTTTTTACAATTTGGTGACGTGACAGGAAGAACACCTTGAGGACGGTTCTTTCATGCACGAGCCCAACTTCTGCGTATTTAGGCAATGCTGCGACGCGTGCATAGACACCGACAAACTCACTTGTTCAAAGTGCGGACTACGTCTTCAGGTGCTGAAATGCGGCGACGTAATTTCACCTTTTATGCACCACATTCTAACAATGTGCAAACAGTTCAAATGGATTGTTCTATTTACTCATAGCGGCGGCGGCTTCGACCACCAATTCATACTGAACTACGTGCTAAATCAGACCGATCTAGCGCCCAAGCTGATTATGCGCGGAACAAGGTTAATTTTAATGGAGCTGGAAGATACAAAATTCCGAGACTCTCTCGAGTACTTCCCTATGCCCCTTAACAGCTTGCCTAAAGCGTTCGAGTTGACAGAGTTAAAGAAGTGCTATTTTCCGTATTTATTTAACACTATGGCCAACAAAAATTACGTAGGACACATTCCGGCTGCCGAATATTACCACGCGGACATCCTCAAGCCGGACGCGTGAACAAAGCTGCTGAAATAGCATAACGAGCAGCATGATGTAGTATTTGACTTTCTAAAAGAGATCGTGGAATACTACATTTCTGAAGTCGAAATTTTGACGGCTTCCAGCCTAAAGTTTCGGCGCCAGTTGTTTGAAACCACGAATGTTTGTCCCTTCGCCGAGGCCACCACTATCGCTTCCGCCTGTAACAGGTTACATATTAAAATCTTCCGCTGACGTCATCGTCTTGAATGTTGTTGTAGCCCCGACGATTTTGAATTAGTATGTGGCTCCGTCGGCGATGGCGAACGCTATTAATTTCTTGCTGTCTTCTTCGAGCAGAATCCGCCAGTGTCCCGCTCTCTGACTAAAAATTGAAACGCTGTTACCGGCGCATGCGTATTTAACCTTCTTTGCGTCACTATTACACATCGCTTCATTCGCCCACACATAGAAAATAAGCTAATAAGGATTTCGTACCCTGATAATATACGTATGAATGGAACTATTCATAACGGAAATGCGATTCATCAATAATACTATTTCCATCGCATTTTAGTATTGCTACTACTGTATATAAACCCTTTGTTTTTACACATACAGTTAGTTAGAGATCTTCAAGTCTACGCCGAGCTTCGTACTAAAGCTTTCGCCTCTAGGTCGAGCCCCGTTGTACACGCTACGAGTGCATCTCTACGTTCAACAGTAACTAAGTACGCATCGCCGATATTATTGTTTCTTGAACACCACATCGACTAAAAACAATCTGCAGTTGTTTTATTTAAAAATTACAAGTGTTTTCGACACCAACCGACGCCGACAACATATTGGCTGACCCGCACGTGTAACATCTAGAAGACTCGACCAGTGGACGGTGGCGCTTACCCACAACCGCATTCGACCGACTAGCAGCCGACCATTTCATTCTGGAGGAGGAGCAAAATACTTCCAGTGGCGCCCAAGAAGAAACAAGAGAAATGGTGTTCCTCGAAGCCAATAGCCTACTGCTACTTCAGGAAGCACAGAAATTTTTGAAACGACAATGAAGACCGATCAATTTTCCGACATCGAACTGGGCCGATTGAAAACAGCGATTCAACAGTTAACAGCTACGATGAAGGATAAGCAAGCAAGAATTATACCAGCAGTACTGAAATTCTACGGAGAAGGCGCCGAAATTGCAAAGGCATTTTTCAAGAAATACGAAAATTATTTGAAAAATGGACGCGTCCCGCAAGAAGACTAGTGCTACCATCTATCAACATGATTGTCAGGAGAAGGGGTTTATACACTGTGACTGAAAAGTGTGGAATATTGTATATATCTCAGTAAATATGCATATTATGGTAAAATGTTTTCTATAGCAGTTGCTTAGTTTTTTGTTTCACGTTATAGCAAAATACCAATCAACTATTCTTTAAAAAAACAAAAGCGCAACGAATTACACTTCAACTTTTTTTAATGGAATAGCACCCCTTTATTAAACTCATTTGATAGAGAATTTGTTTCTCTTTTCAATGATGTAGAACATTGACAAATTTGCATCAGTAAAATTTTGATTAAAACTCAAACAACTGTTTGAAAGTTTATTTCAGTATTCATCAATATTTATTTAAAACAATTTTATAATAACTACACTGTACAGTTCATACAAGATGTTCAAAGTGTCCACACTTTACAACCTAACAATGATAAAGGCTTCTTTCAAATCCATTTATTGCACTTTCAATCGTTTCTGGTGTGATAAATCTAATCTCTGTTCTTATACAATCTCTTAGAGTTTCGATATTGTCCGGCATATTGACATAAATCTTAGTTTTGAGTTGGCCCCACAGAAAAAAATTAAGTGGACTTAAATTTGGCGAGAGATCTGGCCATTTTACTGCATCTCTTCTGCCTATCCATCGATAAGGGAAGGTATTGTCAAGGAACTGTCGGACGTTAATTCCAAAATGAGGGCGAGCCGCGCCTTGTTGCAATCATATTATGTTACGAGATACATATGAATCTAGTTCATTAGGAAATAAAATAGCTAAAGCAGGAAGTAATGCAAATCTCAATAAATCTACATAAGAATTCGCTGTTAAAGTATCTTCTACAAAGTAAGATCGTAGAATATGTGTACCAATAATTCCTGTACAGATATTGACCTTCTGATGATATTGGACGTGTCCTTCTTCATACCAGTGAGGATTTTTCGAAGGCCAGTAGCGTGTGTTTTACTTGTTAATGGTAGCATTTAAACAAAACGTTGCCTCATCGGTCAAGAGGATATTTGTTTTAAAATTTGCATTTTACTGAAGCCTATTTGTTATTTCTTCGCAAAACTTTAATCTTCGATTGAAATCATCTTCTAATAATTCTTGAACTACAAAAGGTTTATACGGATGCCACCTATCCTTTGTGTGTAGTGTACAGCAGATTTCGTTAAAGTATGTTCTCGAGCAATTTGTCGAACAGAAACATGAGGATTTTCCACGACAGCCAACATCAAATTTTCAGGTTGTTCGTTATTTAGAGTTTTAGGTCTACCCGTTTTTGGATTATCTTTTACAGAACCCGTCTCATGAAATTTATGTAAGATTTTACTTACAGTATACTGAGAAATATGGTATTCGGGGTGCGCGTTATTAAACAAATTGCAAACTTCTTCCTGTGTTCCCCTTCTGTCTCCATATCCCAGCATCATTAAAATATCGATACGATGTTTTTCTAATATATGATCCATAGCAAGTCTTATCTTTTCTAACTGTATTGTAATCACATTAATCAAAATGTCTAAATTAATTAAACGAACTTATTAACAGTAATTAATTGACATTTCTACAACGCATTAAATTGTTACAACAAACTTAAGTGTATCCAACCGACCATAAGGTGACTAGATGATTGTGAAAATTTAAAAACACCGCATACCGGAACAGAGATTAGACTTATCATATCAGAAATCATTACGGTAGTGGATAAATATTGAAATAAACTTTCAAATACTTGTTTGTGTTTTAATCAAAATTTTACTTATCCAAGTGTATCAATGTTCTACATCATTGAAAAGAGAAACAAATTCTCTACCAAATGAGTACAATAAAGGGATACCGTTGTTCCATTAAAAAAATTGAAGTGTAATTCGCCGCGCTTTTGTTTTTTTAAAGAATAGTTATTTGGTATTGCCATGTAACGTGAAACAAAAAACTAAGCAGCTGTTATAGGAAACATTTTTCCATAAAATGCAAATTTACTGAGATATATACGATATTACATACTTTTCGGACACACTGTATATAGTAGTAGCAATACTAAAATGCGATGGAAACAGTATTATAATGAATCGCGTTTCCGTTAAGAATAATGCCATTCGCTCGTATCTTATCAGGGCAGGAAATCCTTATTACCTCATTGTATATGGGCGAATGAACCGATGTGCAACGGCGACGTAAACAGGGTTAAGTGCGCATGCCCCTGTAACACCGACCATCGCAAAGCTTCGTTGCACGCACCAACGACAAAAAGCGCGCATAAAAGAACTAATTTAGTATCGTGCACGCAATCTTGTCTGCTAAGTTTACAGTCTAACGCAAGTCAATAAGAGGTATTCGTTGTTTGCTAGTGCCGGTCAAACTACTCAGATAGCGATAATATCGGTAAAGGATGATATGTAGTTAACAAGTGCTGAGATATTTGTCTATAAGGGTAATAACAATGATCTCCTTACACAGCTAATAGATAGCGTCAGGTTACTTGAATGAGGCGTTACATCAACTGGGGTAGAATCTATATATAATCTTTATTCAAACGGAATAGAATCTTTCTGGTTTTCTAACTAAATTCAAAACCTAAGCGCGCATGTAAATGATCTTTGTGATCCTTTCTTTGAATATCCTACTTTGTTTACAGAGCGTTTAGTTCCTTTTAAATTCTAAAATGATGCAGTCTGTATTAAAAATATAATTGTCATGTTTGAATTTAAATTTTAATTATGAAAAGTAACCAAAACGTTACGGATTTGCAAGTTTAACAATTTTAAAGTTTAATTTACATAGTACTGATGCTCCTCTCAATTATGGGGTGAATTATTCCCTATAATATTAAATTAAATGGCTCAGACAGGTTGTTCAACATACGAAGGCGGTAAGACATACTCTGAAGTTCAACTTTACAACGCGAACTTTTATATGATGTTGTTATATGTAACCTTAAGAAGAAACGGGTTCCTTGTAGCTTAATTTGCCTAATTGGCATACTCCATAATTACTTAGTATAACATCAGATGCGCGATTTAATGAGCTCGAAGCAGCAAAAAACAACATTAATGGGACTGCTTCCAATTAAAGGTAATTAACAAAAACAGTTATACAGGCTTAAACACACGAGTTAACAAAAATGAGTGTTATGCATAACACAGTGGTTATTAATACAAATTAATCCTTTACTAAAATAAGTTACATTTTAATTAATATCCGATAATTAACTCAATTTACATAATGTAAAAATTCCATTAATAGCTAAAACTAACTTATGTTTATATTATCAGTCAGGGCCATTAGTGTTTTATTTATGCACAGAGTTCATACCCCTTGACCTACATAGGTAATGTTTTGCTAACTGAGGTTAGCAATCTTGAAATATTAGATTAATTGTTCATACAAGAAATTTTAAAATATTCCTAATTTTAACTAAAAGTAAATAAATGAATCAATAAACATGATAATCGGCTAAAATCTCGGTAATTATATAAGTAATAATTAAATGAAATATGCACAGGATGGTCTGTTAGTATTACATTAAAGAAATGGTTCTAATAATCTAATTATATACAATTAATGTAGCTATACTCTATTTTAAGCATCGAGTTTATACTTCCAAAATTGACTTAATTAATTATTTATGAAAGGCAAACTCGAGGCAGCGGCATAGGTACATTTTCCGCTTACTTATAACAACTAATCGAAGACCGTCTCAGTGCAATCAAGTAAAATTGCGTCAGAATATATAATTTCCACTGCAAAATTTACTCAAACAGCAAGAGAAGCTTATTTTTACTGATTGTATACTGTTTAACTCGCAAATAGTTTTTCGATGTAATACGTTAATACTATTTATTAAATTAAGGAAATTTAAAATATAAGTTTAATACTAAGCAAAGGCAGAAATTTATATCCTTCTATGATATATACTCAGTTTAACAAATACGAACTAAGAAAGAGGCCTTATATACGAGGGGAATATAGATTTGCTACCGCCAATTTTTCATGTAATTATTGAAACACCTATATAATTAAGCGTTACCGGAGATTTCATTTTGTTTGTTTGCACAAACAATGACAGTAATGTTAATCACTGCATCGGATGGTTTACTGAACATTGTTGCACACCGTAATATCATTAAATTCTTATGCGCATAAGTGAAAAGCATGTTAATATTCTTTGCCAACTTTGGGTACAATTCGAAGAAGAATGTATTTCATATACTCAAGCATTTGAATGGTATAGCTCGTTCAAGAGCGGCCATATACGTGCAGCAAGCGCTTCGTATGCTTCAAGACTACGTACCGCATTAAACGGATTGAATATCTGACGAGTTGATGATGTTACTCGAATAAACAGACTAATATCAATGGGCATTTTGTCGAAAATACTGAATGCTGGTGTTTGTTGCAAACAAATTATTTTTCATGGTCAGCTTATGTTTTCCAAAGTTAGTGCACTGTAGGTGTCAAGTAACCTGTCCGATGAGTAAAGGCAGAAACGAATTATGATTCCTCAGGGATACCTCCAACCCTTCCAAAATTAAGGAGGCGACTCATTGACATGTATCATAACATCCTATGGGTCCCGGATTTGCCAATGCATCCCAGAAAGAGTGATTTAGGTTCTCCGCCAGCCAAACGGTCAAATATCAACTTTTGACAGGAAAAGTGTTGGCCACAGTATTCAAGGGCAAATTTTCGTTGACTTTCATGATACTGTACAATAGTCAACAGCTCCTGCAAGTAAAGGAACATATAAGAACCAAACAACGAGAGCTGTTAAGTAAAGGCGTATCTTCTACAGGATAACGGTTATCCGCATAATGCCTCTTTGACTCAAAGTACCTACGCTCAACTTGTCGTGTTGCTTTTATAGTCAATTTTGTCTACTTAAGAAGTACTTGGTAGGGCAAAATTTATATCAGATGTGCAGGTAATTGAAGCAGCGCAAACTTGGTTGCGCTCGCAATCAACATATATGCACATTGCCCCAGAGATGAAATACATTTATTTTGAAGACAGGATATAATTTTAAAAAGTAATATCTATTTAATTTTAGTTAAATTCATTTTTTAATAGTTAAAATTGTTAAGAGGGTTTTACATTATGTATTAGCTTCAATGTTCTGCTATTGGCACTATTTTCAGCCACTGACGTTATGGGACGTCACTTGTATAATTTCAAGTTGCTTAAAGGTATTCATTATTTTCCAAGTATTCCTTGTTAATAGAAATTTCGTAATTTTAGTTGAACAACCGCTTCGTGCTGAATTACCGTTTACTCATATATACACATTGATCAATACGTTAAATGGCTGTAAGTAATTCTTTAACATGCTTAATGTATGTAATTAGCAGTAAACTTATCAACGTTTAGGTAATTTTCATATGTAAACGTTTACCGCTACTGTTGGAGCTTATTAAATCTGACATTCTTTTTATATATACACATGATTAAAATTATATTTAGTCGTTTCAGAACAACTTTTACGAGCCGTGAACGCTTTTCTCATTAACACATTTGTTAAATGCATTAATTAAATAAGTCCGTAGATTTTTATCCTATTCAAAAATTTAATTATGGTTTACTACAATTGCTCAAAGTTGCTTTTGGAGCTTGCAATCGCCCTTTAGGTTCAATACTAAAGATATGCGAAGTTAACGCTCTTTATTATAATAACAACCTTAAATAAAATAGAGTTCAGTAGAGTTAATTGGTAAATACATTATATTTTATTCAGGTGTTACTAGGTCTCACACTTTCAACATATGATGTAACATTTCAAATATCTAATTATTTTGCGAAGTATTATATCGAAATCTGAGATCAGAAGTAATTACTTAAGTAGGTCGAAACAATCTATCAGAACACTTGACTTCTATATAGTTTTATGAAAATTTCCAGCTTAACTTTGCAACTAATTAAGAATACGTTTGTGATTAAAAGAGGGTGTCCCAGAACGTTTACTCCAGCTAGTAACTCCGTTAGGCCAAGAATTTTGATTTTTTGAGGTTATGCATTAGTCATAAGGGAGTTTACATCTGTAAATAAAAATCTACGGTTTGAGGTTTAATTTCGGTGCTGTCAATGTCAAATTTGAAAAGGCAAATAGAACACCCTGTATATTATTATGTCAATAAGAAGCCCGTTTTATTTAGAATGCAACGATACTAAACTAAACGTAAAATTCATACACGAAAAAACAAATAGCTGTAGCGCGTGTTCAAACTGTTGTCCATTTTGTGTTATACATGTCTCAAGTCTATATAATAAAGTCTTTGTGCATGCAGCAGTTATTATTTCTGGTGTTACTCTTTGAGAAGCTCCAATAATTTTGTTTTGCAAGTCTTCTAAATTAACAGCCGGAGTAATGTGTACAAGTTCCTTAAAATAACCCCAAAGAAAGAAGTCCATAGGGGTAAGATCCGGTGACTGTGCAGGCCCAGCGGTCTGGATAGACCCTGCTTAGATATTCCGTCACCTCTTGTTTTTTGTGAGGAGGAGCCCCATCTTATTTCCACCACGTGGTTGTTCTTTCGTTAATGGGCATTTCTTCCAGCAACTCGAGAAAATCAGTCTGCAGAAAATTTAAGTAGCGTGCACCGCTCAAAGTACCTTGACAGAAGTACGGACCAACGATACGGCCATTTAGTAAACCACACCAAACATTAACCACATAAAGGTGTTAAAAATTTGTTTCTCTTATTCATTGCGGATTTTGGTTCCACTAATAATGGGAATTGTGCCGGTTTACAATTTCATTATTATGAAAACGGCTTTCATTACTATTGACTGTCAAACTTAATAAACAGACAATCCAAGACAACTATGCTTTTTGTGCAATAGTGCAATAGACAATTTCCTTCGCTAAAGTGTGTTTTTTTTAAAGCTAAACCTCAAAACATAGACTTTTATTTACAGATGTAGTAAACTCCCTTAGGACTAATGCATAACCTCCAAATATTAAAATCTTTGCTCTTGTCATAACGAAGTTTTTAGCTGGAGTGGACGTACTGCCACTCCCTATATAACTTTTACATCACCAAACACATTTTAGAAAAAATATTTGATAATAAGACATGGAACACTTTAGTTCGTTTTCACAATTCCAAGATGTTCATAAACGCTCCATTTAACTTACTTTAAATTGCATATGTCAAGAAATAATTGTGAATATTTCGAACACCTTCAAACATAAATCATCTACAGGATGTGCTAAAAATAGTGAACATTTCCAGAACTGCGGATAGCTTATGAACCGTAAAATAAAATTTTAAATAACTTTTTTCCATAAATTCACGCTTGAAGAAGTATTACAAATGCAGTTTTCAATCTGATACTTAGGATTTAATGTTTAACCCGTGGCACTATGGCATATGCTAGAACAAACGATGATCATAAATCAATTTCGTAGATATAGTGAAAGTGGTACTTATACCATTTTATCGTAAAGTTAAAATGTAGTGCTTTAATATGATGCAAGAATTTTTCTAATATTACTTAATAAAATCTAAATAATACAACCCCCAACTTTCAATACTATTACGTTACCGTAAAAGAGTTGATTTTTCAACGAAATTTGGAGTAAAATAACTTGTGTAAATAGTACATAAATTATTACATGTTATACCTTTTCGAACAGCTTGCTTTATGCGAATTTCGATACAACTGTTAATTTATTAATTAAAATAGTTTTTACCAGATTAAACGACTTTAG
>JAHWXV010057567.1:0-19854 GCA_024586415.1 Phrixothrix hirtus | reverse complement strand
GGGGGGGGGGGGGAGATAAAAAGTTAGTTAGTTTTTAATCGGCAGTAAAAATATAAAGAAGTCGCCCTAAATGATTGCAAGTATCGTAAATAATATTAAAAGCTTTTGTCAGCATTTTGCATTGATTTTTATATACAGGAACCGTCATAAATAGTGAGCACCTTTAGCGTTATAGTCTTTCTTTCAGTTTTGTTCCCGTATTTGCAGCACTATTAGAATGTCTGTCTCCACTTTTAAGGGAGGCCACTTACATCGTGATATACAGGCTGTTTTGCAAACATCGCCTGATAGCAGTTTCGACTTGAGAGCAGTGACGTCTACCTTTTATCGATTTTGTCTTGATTCTGCAGTGTTAGCCTCGCAAGTATCGTCGAACCACACCGCGCTCCATTGTAGCTTTGCCGGCCGTGCTTAAACACTCGTGATTTCTGCAGCCATGCTTTATTGTCAATTTAGCCTATGACAATATACCACATATGTTTTCTGAAATTTGATCTAGGAGTTTGATTTTTTTACTTTTTAGAATTTATTTTTAGATAATTTGTTATTATTCAAATAGAATCAAGCCAAGTAAATTAACAAAATATGCTTGCTCCTCTACAACATTGTTTTATAGAAATTCCTTGTCCCTGAAAGTGTTAATTAGTACTTATTTTCTTAACTCTATTCGTATTTTAGTAAGTTTAGATTCGTTGTTTATAAATAAGACATTTTTTTGTAGTTTTTATTCTCATAATAATTAGTTTGCCATCAAAATTCAATTTCATATTGTATTCAATACATGGGCTTGTTGTGTAGTACTTATGTTGTTTTTTGTGCACGTGTAAGCTAAAATGTAACGTTTAATAATTTTATCACTTGCAATAACAATTTAATTTAAAATGTTTACCCTTCATTAAAATTAAAACTTAATTCTAGGCGTTGAAATTGCTAGCAATTGATAGTTAATAGTGACTGCAGCGATTGATACGTTATGCAACGTTCTATTAAACGTCGAAAACTTGATTGATACTATTATTTGATAATCTTATGATACTTTTAGGATTTATTTTGCGTAATGCAAAATTATCTAACATTTTTTGTGAATTTCATTACCCAGCGATGGTTAATAAATTTTGGTTTTAATTGATATCCTTTAATTGTGAATTCGCCTTTATCTATTTCAGTCAAACTCAATTCAAAGATAAATTTTTATGCCCTACTTGTTTTTAAGGATTAATATTTTTGCAGTGGAGTATATTGCAAATGTTACATTTTATTTTTATTACAGTAATAATTTCACACTTGCCAATTTTAACTACAGCATAATTAAATCTATTTATATTTTTATCTTCTTTCATGACTTCGCTATTCTAATGCCCTTCTTCATATTGCACTACCCCAAGCGATTACTTGCTTTACGGATGCCTCACATGAGTCCCATCTCCATTATGCGTTCTACATATACATTATAAAAACACCCTGATAGTAGAAAAACTTTATTTTAATAATACAATTTGCACATTTAAACCTATTTCGTCAAATGGAAAATCAAAGAAACGTAAACCTAAATACATCATATAAGACTTGCGAATTTATAATGATATATTGTAACATAATCTCATGTCAATCTACTAAAGTGAATGTAAACCGCAAATGAATATAAAATGTGTATGTATACGTTATAATAAAAAATTGCAGATAAATCACATATCATCAGGTAATTTTATCAATGTTTCTGCCCCTATTCGATGTCAGTGATTTTTCGTTGAGTTGCGTTTACACCGATAGTTAGGTTGTTTATAACAACAAATATTATGCCCAGAGGTAATTTTAAAAAAATAATGATGTCGCTATTTTATAGGGAATTAAGAAGGCCAATCCAGTTTTATTTCTACGGAAGATAAAATTATTTTCCTAAACGTATGTTCGGATTATAAGATTAGCAGGTCAACTTACATCTTAATCGTGTGTTCAATTCAGCTTTCACATTATATTGCTAACAAATCCCAACTGCAGTTTTTTGATGTAGGTAAAGTATGTACATATTTATAAATAAATATGAGTTAAATTTGAGAGGGATTGCAACGATTGAGCATTGCTTAAAAGCAAATATTATATCTTGACTGTTAATTTTTATATTAGTTGTTATTGAACCAAATTGATAATTTCATTAGTATCAAAATACCAATGTCTACAGTATACAGTAGGTAATGCTGGAGTTCCACATTTTTATTGAAAACCCTAGTATTTCATTGGTAACCTCATCCTAAATAATATTAAGACAAATAAGTCAAAGTCGGCTGTCACTTGACTTGTTTGAAATCTATCCAATTTCCATTTGCCGATGTAAGAACCAATAAAATACCAGTTGATCCCGGTCAAAGATAGATAGAGTTGTGGTATATACAATTTTATTTACATAATAATCATGATACTTAAATATTGAAATTTATTCGAGTTTTAAGTAAGGGTCACTTAATAATTAATTTTGCTTAGATTTAATTTAATACATCTTTTGTATTTATATAATCCAATTAGCTTTTATTGATTTCTCACCTTGTCAAAACACTAATACTTTACATGTATGCGTATTTACGTAATTAATTTAGATGTTCGCGATTTATTGTTATTTCAAGAGTTATTAGGTCAATGAAAATCCGTAAACAATGTTTAGTTTTATCTGTTTTAGAAATATTTACCTCATGGAAAGGTAAGCATTTTAATGGCTGCCACAATATCAGTTTAATCGCGCACAATTTTAAATTGAATTTCCTTAATATTTTTATGAATTGATAGAAGCTAATTAAACAGAAAGTAAATTCTATGCCGTTTATGTAGACAAATGGAAGATTTTTAAAATAAGTATCAGTCTATTAACAAATTTAGCGTTAGTATTTATAAATCACAGCTTCTACCTCGTTGGCAGCTGGTAAACAATTTTAATAATCTACTTTGCTACATTATTAATTTACGTAATTTTGTCTGGGTTTAAGAGTGGTAGCTAAACTAATTCGAAACCGTAATGGTCTTTATCGACAAGTTTCAGGGTAAAGACCCTTTTTAAATAACGGACTCTAAAATTTACAGTTCACATTTACCTAAGGAGAGAATTTACGTAATCTGTCTATTCAAATTGTTACGTTATTACTTTATTGATCTCACCAATGTTATACGATTAGCAACTTTGTTATATTTCACCAAATAAGAAACAATGTTTGTACGCTCTTTTCATTTATTTAAAAACAATCAAATAAATAAATTTCAAATTAACAATATTTCCGTTAAAACTAATGCACATAAATCTTAAAGCAACAGTTAACATGTACAACTATCCTTCGGTTACTTCTCTATACAAAATGTTAGGTCAAATTGTAAATAAGTGTCTACTACAAGGCTATTGTTTGCAATCGACAAAGAACTTCTGGTCTTTGGAAGTGCTTATTCTAATTAAAATACAATTTTAAAAGTTAAAATAACGAGCATGAAGCACCTTTGATTTTATTTGGTTATTAAAGTTTATAAAAGAATTTAATAAATACACTTACCGTTTACATTGCATTTATATTATTTTCGATTCAAAATAAGTAGACTTCCTTCTGGCTATTAAGTTTCAGGTATACTGTCTTAAAACGACTTACTCTCCTTTAAATTTCCCATAGGTGTAGATCGTCGATGGACAGCAAGGGAGTTGGTACACGAGGAAGCGACAACACACGCGACCACGTTACACCTATTGCACGAACTGAGTTGTTTTTTATGTAAGCGTACTTCCGCATTCGGTAACAATTAATTACAAATTCATTCGAATGAAAGTATAGAAATCTTTTTCTTGTGCGTCATTTTATAACTACAGATGAAATAGGAAATCATCATTAGACGCTAAAGACTAAATTTAACTGCTCGATTAATTTACTCACAATTGCTTAATTTTCATTGATTCCTAAAATAATTTAGATTTATTGTAAAGATATGAAGCAGTGATCTGTACCTTTAGGTGACAAAGCTAAGTTTCAGAACTTACAGGCTCGTACGGATAGTTACGAGGACGTGTTGGTTTATATATTCTTACAGAATGGTGTTCGGTAAGTTTCTATGCGTTCATGACATCAAGTGTGGGTATCTTTGTTATACTCGAGAGGACGTTACTTGATCGTTTGACTAGATCTTTTATGCGGAACAAAAGATGATAGCCAAATGCCGAAATCCTTTAAAAGAAATTATAGTTTACAGGATTGTCCGATTGCATCAGTTAAGTCTCTGTATTACAAGGAGTCGGTTTACTTTCTAGATTACAATGTGTTCTTTCCTGGCGGCTAAAAGTAGAATAAAGGCAATTTAAAGCTAGAGCATTTTAAAAAATATGTGTTTGAAATAATAGTCGGTATAATGTACTAAAATGTGAACTATCAGAATTATACATAACAAGTAAGCAATCATCAAACCGGAAGCAAAATAGGTATCTTAGTTTAATCTTGGATCTAGCGATGAATCTTGAGTAATATGGACAATTTGTTTATAAAGCTTTAATTCTTGTATGCTAATAAGAATATGAACAATTTTGAAATAAATATTTAATGTTTGATAAATCGAATCGTTTGTTTTTGCTCCTTTAATAATTAATTGCGGTCTTGTGCTGACGATGGTAACCAATTTGTAAAAAATGTTTGGAAACATAAGAATAAGAATACGTTGACTTACTCAGCAGTTGGTGATAGAATATTAGCGGAGTATATAAAGGCAGCTGAATAAAAGATCGTAATTGACTAATTGCAGGACATAAAGACCTAAAGAGCTACTCAAAATATCAGAATAACTTAAGTTGATGCACGATTACCATACTATTCCAACAAATTCGACACCATATTCCATAACTCACAAGGGGTACATTCATTTGTACATTTTAGCAACATGTACAGCCGATTCGAGAAGAGGAGCGAATGTACAACGGCGTTTAAGGCTTCACATATCTAGCCGATGCTATTGACAAAAAGCGGACACATATGTTTTATTGTGATGAGAGCTGAATAACTGTGAACTAACCAGTTGCTAGGAATCGCTAAAAAATGTTGCTAATATACATTCTAAAGAAAACACATATAAAAGGTTAAATAATTGTCTTAATATTCGTTTAAATTCAACTCCAACTTTATATCAAATACCTATGCAATTTGAAATTGGACTTTATTCTGTTTTAATTAAGATAAAGGATTTCTAACTTATCCATACAGGGTGTTTCTAAACTCTTTTTATTTTGAATTTACTAAAATTTCAAGAGCTCTTACATTATTCAAATATATTTTAGTATTTCTAGTATAAATACTGGTTGATAAAATGATATATAGCCGACAGGTTGGACTTAGAAGGAGGGACTCGAGCGTATGCTCGTGCCTTCAGTTGTGGACCCAACTATTCTAAAGAATAAATCACCATTTGTTTCTTTCAGACAGGTGTTACTGTTTTATTTAAGATTTGAGATGCTGTGCAGATAGACGTCGTCCACTTGTTTCCAAATCTCAAAAAACTTTTCGTTAGTAAGCGTTTTTGTTCAACGAAGAAGCTATTGCGGTCGCAGAAAAGTACTTTGTAGGCTTTTCGGGGAATCTCTTCAGGGATGGCATACATTTATTGAAGCAGCACTGGACTAATTGCATTGAAGCTAGCGGCGATTGAATGAAATAAAGTTATTTTAAAAACTATAACTTGTTATTTCTGTTCCTTCCGTGAACTCTTCAAATTAAACTCGCAATTAGCAATATTAAATTAGATTAAAAATGTATATATTAGAATAATTTTAAATTAGTTCTAGCCCTATATGATTTTGCTTTTTAAATATACTTGTTCAATATTTAAAAATATTCATTAGTAATTTCTTTTTGGAAGAATAATTATGATATAACAAAAAATAAATAATTATATTATGTAAATTAAATTTCAAGAATACAAATAATTTATACTTAATCCGCATTTATTATTTTGTAAAATTACTGTTGCCTTATAACATTCAACGTAAGACGATTATACAAAGAAGATTATTTTTAAACTCACTTTTGTTCTCTAAATAAAAGCAGTTAGGTATTAAACTTTATAAGCAGTGAAACTAATTAGAATTTTCACTTTTAATAAAACATCATTTTACATTAAAACCGCAATTAAATACAATATTAAAATAAAAGGTAAGGAAAATTTTATTTAATACATATTAAAGCAAATAATAGAGTTCGACACAATAGATTTTCGTACACACAAATTTAATTAATTAAATTTATTTCAATATAACTATACCATTGTAACATTGTTTCTTATCTAAGCTACACTGATCTGTTCATTATCGATTAACTTTAAAGTTTTTAAATATTATTTGTAAATACGTATATAATACATTAGAAGTCTTTGTATTTTCACATTCCTGTAATATTTAGAATGAGAACGAAAACTTGCAATTTCAAATCAATTTTCTTTCATTATGTAAAGCAACTCCTTTAATGTCAACTCGTATAGAACGAAAAATGTACATTTAATTATTCAGCAAACCTAAAAATATCCTATAATTCTCTAGGATAAAATAATGAGCTTCTGTAATCCGCTTGGGGCGTCAACATTCGGCATTTGCCTTTCACAAAAATAGGAAACCGGTGGGCGGACATATATCTTTTCTGTTTTTTCAACTAATTTAGCAAAGTGGTTTTAGTTATAAATTCAGACTGTTTTTGTGGTAAGTCATGCATATTGTCACGAGATATAATTACGTCCTATAATTATTGGTCCTGTCACTAAAATTAGTTTATGTATCACAAAATATTCACAGTGTTTCCTTTCTTTTCCTTCAACGCTAAAATTCCATGTGGCTTAAATTTATATTCAACATAGTAAAAGTTTGTTTCGTAAAATATGGCAATCTATATAACCATGATATTTATAGATAGAATTAACATTTCTATAATTTACTTAAACACCTCAAATAGCTAACTTCGATGTATCTTAGGCAAGGCAAAAAAACTTGAACCCTAGTTACTCGATTGTTCTAAACATATATTCATAATTCAATTATTTAACTATTGTAGCACTTTTCTTCTACAAACGGATGCAACATTTATATTCATATATGTCATAAGTTGTACAAACTATAATGATTCATTAGAATCCATATAGCATACAAAATTTTATATGCTAGCGTAAATTATAGCCGCCAGCTCTATAATGGACACATTATGGTACAGAATCCTATAATGCACCTCAATATGGCAACGTTTATGAAGATACCATTATAACATACAAGCAGGTAAAGGAATTTATAATAATATTTATAAATGTTCAAAAACATTTAACTAGGGTACAAGAATTAAATAGAAACTTTCAGTTTGTTAAATGTAACATATAACATAATCTCATATTTTCATGCATAATGTGTTTAGAGAACATTTAAGAGTTGGTAGAAAAGAATGTATACAGTACTTGAGGTAAATAACGGTTTAATCGAATATTTATCCTACCCATAACAGGCATAAATAACAACAAAAGAAATTTTTCAAGAAAATTGTGTTGTACAAATTTACATTAAAAGGTTATTATTAGAAAATATCCACATGTCAGGGGAACTTAATGAATTTAGTTTTGCCTCTACTGTAGTTAGTGCCGTAATAGACTTTTTTCGGTTGACAACATATTTTTGAGGTTAGTGTTTTTATTAATAATGTACATTGAATCTGTTACAGCATTAATAATTACAGAAAATCAAATGGAATATGCGTAAATGTTGTATAAGAGACTGTTGTAATGAAGTTAATAAATTATATGTATTTCCTAAAGAGTTGGAACTAAGATAAAATGTAATCAATTGTTATATTTTTACTAGTTTAGTGAGAATGGAAAATTACCTATCAGTATTTGTAGATTTTTAGATTTTGGTTTAAAGTTGTCGGACGGCCAAAAATTATCTACGAGTAGCCAAGCAATTGTCGAGTGCGTGATAAAAATTTTAAAATAGCAAATAAATTTGAAGCACTAATCACAAAACAAATTTAAAGTATTTTAGTGTACCTTCATTTCTTTTAGTAGATAAACTTAATTCCCTACAAAATAGAAAATTATAGTTATATTTGTATCCTTATAGCACTGGAAATATTTTACAAACTCATTTGGCCATCAAAGATTTACGATAAGATGTAATAAATATTTCTCTCTAATAAAATTTTATTTTGTTTAACGTTTATTGTATTGTGCATTTATTTATGCCCAAATATGCTGATCTTGATGTAATTACTCCTTAAAGCAGTTGTTTATAAAGTTGAACTGGTGAATAATATTAAACTAAATTTAGATTAAAAATTTCAATGGCCCATATTCATAAAGTTTTATTAAAACTTAGTAGCAGAATTTTAACAGTACTTCTATTCTACTGTTATGATCGTGATACGTATACTATTTATGTAAGTAAGATTGGAATATATAGTAGTGATACTAAAATCGGGGTATTAAAATTTAGTGAAATATTATGAGCATAGCCCAATCATTTTAAATGCAAATTTTAAATATATAACTTGGTGGCCAAAAATTAAATAACAGACGGAGAATTTTAAAACTTGGGATCTCTAACTGCTACTACCACAGACCCACATGCAATGAGAGATATAACTAAAACAGTAATTTTCTTTTGCTATTGACTACTAAGTTCCATAAAAACGCATTACCTAGAATTAGTTGAGAGATTTTATTGAAATTTTTACAGGCGATTTTGATTTGAAAAGAAAATAGCAGCAATAAAGAAAAGAATTTTTGATAGTCCACCTGGATTTTCTATTCACTCATTTAAATCGCACGATATGCTGCCAATTAAATGATTAATATCAGTTTGTGGTATAGCATTCCAAGCGTTCTGAACCCGCAGCCAAAAATGGTGCAAAATGTCTTGAGGGTGTCGTAAATCATTCAGTCCCCTATCGATCACATTGATACAATTCTTGTGCTCAAATCGCTCTTTCGTAGCTTCATTATAGTCTGCGATTATGGGAAGTGGACTTAGAGAGTGTCAGAGAAATGAACGGTACGAATGCAGTCTATAAGATTTTATCCGGCAACAGACAGTTGATATTGACAATCCACGTCCTACATCTCCTATTCAGTATATTGTAATTGATCCAGTTGTGGAAAATCTGTCTGTTGTAGCTAAAAATATTAAACCACGTTCTTCACGATCTGTAGTACGCCGGGAACGTCAAGATTCAGTGCGACGTTGTTCAATCTCTTGCTTGGACTATCTATACCAACATCTTACCACCGCTTCAACATTACGATTTACACTACCGGTAACAACTCTAAGTGCCAATAATAGAGCCACGTTCAAAACACTTAATTGCGGATAATTTTCATGTTGACAAACCTTTGACATTCTTAAATGTTCAAAAGGCAATAGTGGATATAAAATTCGTGAAATTGAAAGCTACTATGGAGCGTTTGTATTACCTTAAAAATGTATTGCTACTAGGTGCAAACAAAGAAATCAGACAAAAGTAAATAAAAAGATATTTTCAAAACGTCCATTTATCTTGAAATGGTCTAAAAAGGATAAAATATCTTTTTCTGCTACCTAGGAATATTGAAATTTTTTATGACTAAAAATAAAAGCGTGGGGCGTTATAAGATATTTTATAGGCGCCCCGCGCTTTTATTTTTAGTCGTAAAAGATTCGAATGTTCCCGGGTAACAGAAAAAACTATTTTACTCTTTCTAGACCATTTCGTGTTTTTAAAATATTTTCTTTTGTTTATTTTCATTTTACTTTTTTTAGTCTTTAGAAAGTGTTGTAATCAGTTTTTAAGTTCATAGAAATTTGTAGAAGGAAAAATATGTTTGCTTCATTTTACATTAGTTATTTAAAATTTTGGAGCCATATTGATTAGTTAACGAAGTTAATTTTGTGCGATATTTCTCTATTTAAAGTATTAATAAGTTCATTAGAAAAGAATTTGTTTCTTCGCAAAGGAATCGAACTTTCAAACGCAGTAAATTCTTCAAATCCCAATAACTTATCAATTGAGCTATTTAATTTTTTTAAACTTGATTTTTCAAATGGCAGAAACCTATATTTAAAGTACTAAATTGTCAAAATATTAGTTAAAACATTTTAGAGTTTTTATAGGAATTAAACCTCCAAACCTACCGATTCCTTTAAATCTCAGTGCATTTCCTATTTTCCCATTAAGAACGACGCCCTGCCATCACAAGTGTTTCGTTTATATGGTGTGATGCGACAAAATATGTATTTGAATGAAACACATGCAAAGGGTACACTGCATTAACACATATATACAAAGAATATTCTGTATGAACACACATACAAATAAAACCTATTATTATATAAAACAAAAGAAACTACATTAATTGAAATAAATTAATCTATGTTTTTTTATGATTGATCCATGTATTGTCAATGAAGTTAGAAGCATATGCAAAATTTCAGCTCAATTGGACATCAAGTTACAAAAGCGTTAATTGAAATTAATTAATTTGTTTTTATGATTGGTTTATGTATTGTCACACAGATAGATGACTACGCAAAATTTCAGCTCAATTGCATTTTGGAAAGCGGTAAAACATCTATTACAAGATTTTATCCATGCGGACAGAGCAAGTTAAATGAAAATCAAAAAACTTTAATTGTAATTAATTAATTTACATTTTTATGATTGATTCATGGATTGCCATTGATGATAGATGATTATGCAAATTCCAGTTAAATTGGAAATCGGAAAGTGGGCGAAAAATCGATTACAAAGTTTGACCCATACCGACAGAGCGAGTTAAATAAAAGCATGTGAAAAACAACAAAAAACGATGGATAGATTATATTCAAATTGATCAATAACTTTCATGTTGCGATTTTTATATATGAAAATTTTCGAGAAGAATGACATTGAAATTTAAAAATCATAAAATTTATTGACAATACTAAATTATAAAAAGTAACTACATTAAGTGTTCAAACTGTACGGCTCATTTATTATCATGGAAGCTAGATAATTTTTTGAGGTCTGTTAGTGCTAAGAATTTGGTATTTTGATTTTTCGGATAGTTTTCCTAAGTTTTCATTACACATATGTAGCTAGTGTCTTTGCAGTGTTTCTTAATTATTTACTTTATTGTGATATTTCTAAGAATGGTCAAATTAAGTGAACGTGAAAGAATTGAAGTTCTTTGCATGCTCAGCAATTCATTTGTCAAAGTACAGTAACTATGATTGAATCTAAATTCTGAGACTTTGGACACGTTCATAATTTTGCTAAATCTTGTCGGGCGTCAGTGATAGAAGAAGATTAACTTAACGTTTTGCTAGTAATAGAGGATAATCACCACACCACCCTTTAGGAAACTGCTTCTACTTTCAATTTGGTACAATCCACTGTCCATAAGGTACTGAAAAACGAAAAGTATCATGCGTATAAAATTGCCTGGTCCAAGAGCTGTCAGATGCAGGCATTATGTTACAATGACGATAATTTTGTAAAAAATATAATTTTTTCTGATGGAGCTACTTTCCTCTTAAAAAGTAATGTAAATAAACAAAATTATTGTTATTAGGCTGTGGAAAATCCTCATTGGATGATGGAGAGTCACATTGGAGGACTTGAAAAAGTAAATGCATGGTGCGATATCGTTAACGAGAAAATTCTAGGGTTTTATTTTTTCGACCAAAATTTAACCGGTGCGATGTATTTAGATTTTCTCCGGGACAACCTCATCCTCGTAGTAATAGCTTTGTACCCAAATCCAGACGAAGCTTAATCTTCCCAGGAATAACTTCTTCTTTTTGCAGAATGGGCACTAAAAAACTAAGGTATAACGTAAGCGGCCAGTGAATTTTCGAAAAGGAAGTTTGTTAATCGTCTTGGTTACTGTCAGGTCGTCAACGGTACACAGTTTGAACGCTTAATCTAGTTACTTTTTTATAATTTAGCATTGTCAATAAATTTTTGTCATTTTTAAATATCATGTCATTTTTCTCGAAAATTTTCTTATGTCATCTACATCAAATTTAAGCTTGTTGTACATAAACAGATACGATGTTTAAGATTCCATTATAAAAAAAATGGGGAATGCCATTTAAAAAAAACATCGATGACGTCATAATTTTTTGAAAAATGGCCGAAAATCTTTAAAAAATTTTTAGTCTTTATCGAATTTATGTGTTACTTTACGAAAGCACTGTATATTATAATATATATTAACTTCCTACGCGGAGCAATACCCGGAATAAGTTTATGTCGTCTAATACCTGCGGAATCCTAAGCCTGATTTATTAGTACCCGTTAAACGTTTTGTGAATATATAGTAACCACAAAATGAGAATCACAAGTGCTTCCCAATTGAATATGGATTACTAGTGTTGGACGTTTGGGTATGAATCTGGAATATTTATTGCATCTTGCACTTGACTTACCCCTAAACTTCTATGAAGGGAGCGGTACAGGTGAAATAAACTTGTTTCAGCTACAAAAAGGTTATCTAGGATAGATTCAAGATGCAGCTAGGCCAAAAAGTCGTGGTTTGACATCAGTTCTAATAGGTATACATCTAGTTATTTTTTTGAGGACACACGCTTTACAAGTAGCATTAATAGCGCAAATATCGACATAATTGCATAAAAAGTAAGAAAAGCAAATGTAGATAATATTGCAACAAAGTCTCGCAGTGGTATAAAACCGTAGGCATACTAATTGTAAATAAATATTGGTGGACTATAACAACAGACTATAAATTGGGTATTGGATAATTTTGATTCATTTATTTATACATCATTAAGATAAGTTTTTGTTTGCAATTTGGCAAAATGTATAAAAAGAAATTTTAGTCAATCAAAATAAAATTCGAAACTAGACTTAAAAAACAAATTACCATCATCAATTCATTAATTAAGATACAAACGAAAATATGTTTTAGGTTTTCAGAAGTTATATAATGTAATTCAATTTATTCTAAAAATCACATTCAAATTTATCAAAATATCCTACATATTTCTATGAAGTATCTATCGAATAAGTGCAATTTCTATCGCAAATTGATTTTAAATTAGAGAACAATATCTTATGAATTATGAAATAATTTTAAAGGATAGGGTGTATATAATAATACACTCAGTTATTAGTATGACGTGCCGCCACAACTCTTACTTTTATTGCCATATTCAACTTCAATTTTAATATCCAAATTTAATACAGGCAATTAACAAAAATTTTAAGAATTGATAAAATATTGTATGTATAAGTAAATGTCAAAAATGAATTTCTAGAATGAATAAAACTGATAGAGCAATATTACAACAAAATATGAATTTGAAAAGCCTTATATTAATTAAAAATAAATCAATTGCTAAAGGGTTATAAGGAACAAAAAAGAAGTAACTTGAAATGTAAATAAATGCAATTTAATAATAGCTTTTAATGTCGAAAGCATAATTAACGTAAAAGTACCTTTGTAGCTGAAATAAAATACTGGCAGGGCCAGCTAGTCTTTAAAAATGAAATGAAATGCAAATACAAAATAGAAAACTGTAATATCAAATAAAATACTTAACTCATCTCAAAACATAAAGAATCTATAAATAAAATACAACGTGAGATACAGCCCCAGAAGAGAGGTTTATATAGTTTTATTTAAATTAAGTTTCACATTTATATCTACGTTATCAGCCAAATTTACAGTTAAAACTGACAAATGTCGCAGCATAAAAGCACCCACCGAACATAAAGCAAACCAGAACATTCTAGTTCTCAAAGCCTTACCTAATCCTTCTAACTTTCTGATTTATAAATATTTTACCGCGTTCTCATACGAGAGTTCTTTGGAGGTTGTAATTCATGCACCTGTTTCGGGATGAATACTTTCATTAGAACCTTTTGGTTCTATTTTGACCCTCAGTTTGATTTATAGAGTTACATTAGAAACTTTTCTTCCATTAGTTAAAGCCAGAATAATCGACGAAGACATGCGTGTACGTAAACGTGTGTTCTTCGTTACATGACATACATTACCAAATCCTTAAATGTAGTGCGAAAAGGTCTTCAGGTATTTTTCGATGCAAAGCTAACTATACGTATTCTATCAATATTAACTCAAATTACCTATCAAGAGACCCCATATACCCTTAATGACTTCCATTAATATAAATTACATGGCATATCCGACTAAAACATATCATAATACACAAAACACTGTATAGAACCGCTGGCAGTATACTATGTAAATATAGGAATGAACGTATGTATAAAAATGCATGTCCTTTTATTTAAATTAAATACACGTCAAATGACTTACCTAATGATATACACCTACGCTCGAAGATAGATAACTATGTAATACTGTAGAACCATCACCTTCTTTTTAATGTTAATTGTAACAAGTCAAAATCTCCGCATGAAGTTAAGTTAGCCGAAAGTTGCGTAGCGGCATTGTACATTATGGAAGCGAGTGCTTATAATATTTTCTGATTTTTCTACATAAAAATTGTGTATTTACTATTACAATTTAGATTTAAACTAAGGTAGGTTTATGGCTGGTTGTTTATAAATTTTATAAAGATGCTGTAGCGTTGAATTCTTGTGTTGTTTAGTGGTTATTGCTCCAGGACACTACTTAAGCTGTATTTTGGAATAAAGTCCAAGGAAAGGTATCCCGGCAATTTCCATCGCGCCAGAGGGTGTATGAAACCTGAAGGTTCATCAAATTATTATGATCAAAATAGGACCTTGACAAGCGTCGAATTATTCTTTACTAGAAGGTCGAACTCTTGTCTGTACTCATCTTAGAAGTCGCCTGCTAGATGAATTTCGATGCTTAACAGCATTTGGGTCGTTAATCATTTATTCTGGCTATTCAAAATTCTTTAAGGAGCTACAAGTTCTGCGGCGAAGCTGTTATTAAAATTTGGATCACAAGCTTAAAGCTAGTGACATGTCTAGATCTCTTATAAAACTACGGAAACCTTTTCACATTATTAAAGGCATGAATGGTTTGTATTTTATTTAAAAGTTGATTTGATATCCAATTATTAAGCTACATAATTACAGTGTACATTTGATGCAATCAGACTGCTTACAAATTGTATTTCATCTAGCTAAGTTTGATTTCATGTTTAATTAGAGGTAACCAATAAACGCTAATATTTAAAGTATATTTAGATACTTCACTTTATGGTTATTTGAACTGTAAAGAGGCAATTCTTTACATGGCTACTAGAAGTTTTCATTTAAGTTGTTTTTAATCAATTTAAAAACGGGTTTTAACAAAATTTTATCTCATGTTCATTTATGTAAGGCTAATCTTGTACAAGCGCTGGAGTAAAACGTTCCTCTCGTACAAAAAAGAGGTGAGATAACGTTCGTTGGTTGATAACCCAAACATATCGAATAGCTCGGGTATTTGTTGCTAAAATAATTCTATATTCAAATAATTTTTATAGAATAGGATTATTTACTACGTAATTTATTTAATTTTAATAATGTTCTTTAACTATTTAAAACAATTATTAGTCATATTCAATACTTTTGGCTAGAATAATTGAATTCTCTGTCGTTGAATTTTTTTTTATACATTTATTTTATGCAGATGTCATGGATAATAAGCTCAGGATTTATTCCTTCAGTTCTTTATGTTATATACAGGACGTAAATAAATTTAATGCCCCCTAGGTTTTGTGAAAGAAATGAATTACTTCTTTTATGATAAAATTTCCGTTTAGTGCGCGAATAAAGTTTACGGACATTCAGAAATTTTATCGCTTTAAAAGTGGCGCCTAAGAAAGAATTTCTATTGCAGTGCTGTTCCTGTTTAACTAAATTAACTTTCTTCTTTTTCTTTTGAAGCCCATCAAGTTATTGAAGGTAAGTAGGTGATGGTAAGTAACCAAACGACGCGAAAAGCTACCTATCCGTACTCAACCGTATTTAGGCTGACCTATCTGGACAAGCGTTATTTATCAATCACCGTATTAAATACATTCCCATAGTATATATTCACAAATGCCTTTTAAAAATAACGTATATATGATCGATACATATTTTCGTGATTTAGATAAATAAATAAACGTGTCTCTTAGGTATATAGGTTAAATCTACTTGACATCTAGAGGACGGGTATGTTGCATATTTTGATAGTTAATTTTTTCTTGCAGTAAATACCCTTCTAGAATTGAATATGAAGAAATTATTTTGATTCGGATTTATCTATGCTATCAATTATGATATGCAAGTGCTACTGTTGTATGTGTGAGATGGAATCCTTTATTGTAATTAATTATCAAGTCAATAAAAAATATAGTTTCATCATGCTGTCTGTTGGTCGCGACTTTATTATTGAATTCTTACAATAATTATTAACTGATCGAGTGGCTGTCTAATTATTTGTTTAGTTGTGCATCTACGGTCAACCGCCAACTAACTTCGTTTGAGCACTGGCGTGCAACTTAAATGACACGTATAACGAGTACTGTAATCTAGTTTTCTATCTAGTCTGTTTACTCTTAAAAGCAAACTTTATTATTTTTCTGGAACAAATACTAAACATTGGTTTAAAATTAATCTATTAAGTAAGAGTTAAAATTCATGTCGCTAACATGTAATACATAACAATAATAAAATGAGGAAAAGCAATAGAAGAAGTAATTAGAATAATTAAAATATGTCATAATAAAAGAGTCTGATTACGGTTAAAATGCCAACACATTATACGAACTTAAAATCTTATTTTTACAATAAATAAGATATTTGTTACAAAAAGGTTACTCCAATACTGAAGGGATTACATACATTGTCTAACTAAAGGTATGAAACTGCAGTTTACATGAATTTTTAAATAAAAAAATTTATGAATGGGTGCTCGAGCTGCAACCTAAATTTAGATTTGATCAAACCAAATTCCTTAGATAAGTAATTGAAAGTCTTTTGTAATTTCGCGTTTCGCGTCACTCTCGAATCTGAATCAATTAATAGATTTACAAACTAACCTCTAGATAAAAATTGCAGCAGATTTCTGGTAACCGATTCCCACGCTCTGTTTATTTCACAGGCTTATTCCTATGAAAATTAATTTCTACCATTTAGAGCGCACTTTTTCCCCTGCGCTTGAAGGTGTAACAAATTAATTATGTGTTCCTTTTCCAAATTAGTTTAATTATGCTCTGATCACCGGATCTTTGGTCCGAATTAACTTTATTAGTAAATAACTACACGATATCCTTGCGATGCTTCATCGGTTCTGGTCAATCAGGAAATACGAATATTTTTGGTTTTGGCAGTTTATAGAACCTTTCCACTATTGGTTCATCCAATGCGCTAGCTAGAATTTTGTATTTAACCAGTGAATTTAAATTTTGTAGTAGGTTAATTGCAATATGCTGCTCTCGGGTTAATTTACATAAATCGTGCCATTTCATGGGAAACTACTATTCAATTAACTTGGGAATATCATCAATAGAATTGTTAAAATTGCAAATTTTAAATATGGTTTCTATTGAGAGGCTTATGTATAACCATGGTTCTTCACATTTGTTTAGAAAATCTACCGAATTGTATCATATTAACAATCTAGCTTGAAGTGTTATTAGAATAAGTTCATTACATTAATGGTTAATTTACTTCATTTGTTTCTAAGTACATTTATATGTACATTTTATTTATTCTTTGACGTTTGTGCCAATTAATGTTTTCATTTTAAGGTGTCACTAGCAATGTCAATATAAAATTAAGTAAACGAAAATCAACCAAACATTTAACAAATAAACAACAAACAAACAAGTCTTCCACATATAAAATTAAATTAGAAATTATATTAAGATGCGATGGCAGATAAATTACATTCAATCAGGCTTTCAATTTCAATTTACTACGTCTGCAGTTTTATCCTAAAATTCAATTAACTATTAAAATAAAATGCGATATCAAAGGATTATAATTAAACGAATCTAAGTTTCAAATTAAAATCAAACATACAACATTAATTACTTTAAAAAGGTGTCAAATAATTATACTCAGTTAAAATCTAAATTTCAATTCAAAAATACCACAGTTGCTTAAAATTTAATTAACTCTTAAATCAAAACATTGTATGCGATGATTTAATAGCAATTAAATCTAAATCAAACTTAAACATACAACTACTCTAAAGCTTTTTAATTAAAACGCGGTATCAGGAAATTATATTCAATTAAAATATTAAAACAAATTTAAATCAAAACATAATAAATTTACTATTAAATTAAACAAAATATCAAAAAAACTAAAATCTAAACTTGTAATCGCGATTTTTGGAAGTTTGAACGAATAGGCCGATCCAAAAGAATTAAATTGTCAACCCTCTACCTAATTTACAATGAATTCAATGAAGCTGCTAACCCCGACAGTATAAAAACAATTACACTATCAATCTTTGTCAAAACAATCAGGGAAGCGAGATCGAATTTCCACCCGCTGCAGCCAGGTAACTAACCCCTCCCGACTGCACCTCCGTACCAACACTTTATGCCTATCGTTATACTAAATCTCCTTCATTATCAATGCGCTAGCGCTATAGTTCGACAAAATTAATTTTCCACCTGAAAAAGCTTTTAGCCTCGGAATTGCTCTCCCAGCTCCAATTACCCCTCAGTACATTTAAACCTCTTTTTCCCTAGAAATTATTGTAAGCAACGAAACCAAGAAAATCTAACGCTGCAATGTTGAGGTCATATTTATTGTGGGATAGAAGAATACACTCAATTTTTTTATTTATACATATACGAGCAGTAACATGTGAAAGAGTAAAAAGTTGTTCGCCAAAAAAGGTTGGCGGTTACCAAAGTAAGGTAAAATACACTATAGCAGAAATTTATTTTTGGTTTCTTCTGTCAAAGTATACAATTGCACATCGGTAATGTGCGAAATGTCGTAGGAGTGTACAAGTAATTTACCACAAAGTTCTCTAACTGCTTTCTTCTCAAGATGATTTCTAAAATATATCGCTTTACATTGATCTATGAAAATCATGAAGCAATCATTGCAACTAAGTGTTTATAAAACCCACCCACTATATTTCAAACCTTTATTGGCCCAAGATTCCTGCTGATGTCACTAATTATATTATCCTACCTGTCAAATATATCAAAACGAGTATTTTCCTAAAAATAAGACTCATCCGCTCATAAACATAAATTAGGCTATATTCGGTCCGTATCAGCTCACATTGAACTTATTACGTTTGTTTCTGTTAGAGATATTATACAGCTGTTATTTATTTAGCTGCTATACCTTTCGACTATGCTACAGTCAGAGATTTGGTCGCAGGTCAGCGATTTACTTAAGTAGAGGCTTTATTACTTTTTATGGCTTTATGGATGTGCACATATTCTGAACGTACTTTTATATTTACATTTATATTTATCTTTTATTTAGTATGCCATTATATTATCGACCTTTGTGTCACGATTCAATCAAATTCACATTACGTTCTAAAATCATATATTTAATATGTATGTTAAATGATCGTATATTTATAAATTTCTATTCTACATTATTCTCTATGATCTAATATCTACTAATGCATTTTATTTACATTCTATCTATATACATTCTATAACAATAGTTGCAGAAGGTTAATTATGTTTTGTGCGTTTTTGCGTTAAAAAGACATATTTATCGTGTAAGTGGGTGCTTTTAAGGATGAAGTTGAGTTAATGAATGGGAATTTTATTTAAGACCGATAACGACCTTGTCTTAGATGTTGTTGTGGAGGATTTAAATTGTTTACCCTAAAGCTGGATCGCCCTCGCTCTACGATAAACAACGGCCTGGCAGCAAACTGCTTAAAGCTGTTTTTGTGAGGGATATGTGTATATATATATATATATAT
>JAHWXV010057560.1:0-12910 GCA_024586415.1 Phrixothrix hirtus | reverse complement strand
GTTAATGTATATTAATTGGTTTATTTGATTACACTGTTAGAATTACTTATTTATTTTGTCAATAAATTAGTATCATAACATATCTTTTCAATTCCGCCGAACTAGAAGTTCGTTTCGAGACCGAAGTCCGAGCGACGTCATTTAGCATAAACGACATCCAACGTAAGAAAGCCATTTCATCGTTACTTCAACCATCCGAATCGTCGAAGTGGGGGTACAAACTACACGAAGAACCACCCCTCACAACTAAGAGCTACCACCGGATAGAACTCAAATCCTTTGCTCCTCTTATACCTTTCAGTAAGGACTGAAACGTTATAGTGTCTTATATTTTGTTTTGTTCTTTCCTCGCTTATTCCAAAACCTAACAAAGAAGGACTACTTTAGCTTCATCCCGCATCTATCAAATTACGTGGTATCACCAACTGACCCAGTTTTGTTTGTGTAAGATAACGCAAAGTTAGTTAAAAGACGTTACCGTCCGTTTTACATGAGTGTTAAAGAAATAAATGAATTAGAGACAAAATATTTACAGGATTAACTCAGTAAAATATTTTACAATTATAATTTCAATCATTTATGTTAACTGTTTGTATTACAATTACGATTACGCTTGAATTTGTTAATTTTACAATTACCATTGTTTTAAGGTACCTGGGTGCTTATTTGTTTAGATGTTGTTTGTGTAGCTCCTTTTTCTTTTAAATATTGGTGTGTCGTTGGCAAAACATAGAGTTCATTTATAAATTGTATCCATCATTCATAGCAAGCTGGATTCTGTAAATAAACCGTTACGAGCCTAGTTTTTGTTAGTCAATGTTCTTTGTTCTTAAAATATAAGTGCTGTCTAATTCCTTAACTGATTATTGACTATATATGTATATGTATATGTGTATTTTAGTGCAAACAAAAATTATATAAAGCTGTTTTTGTGCTCAATTTTGGTTATTATTTCATTAACAAACACCCCAACGTTAAATGAGTCATACAGTGCGCGTACAGTAGTTTAAATATCAATTTACTAATTTTTAGAAGTGAAAGTCACAAAGCATTTATTTCTGAGCAAGGATAACATTTTTCTCTTTAAAAGAAATTAAAGTTCAGTTAGTTAATTAAATATTATACATGGTTGTCAGTTTTGGAAACCAGCCCATAGTGATTTTATTCAATGCGCATTACGCTCTAAATTTTTGCAAATGACGTAAATAATATTCAGAGCTTGAATTAGCATTTTTCATTAATGTTCATATACAGAGTGATCATAAATAAGTGAGCATTTTTAGCATTAAAACATTTCTTTTTCAGTTTCATCTAGAGCCTGCAGTACCACTAGAGTGTCTGTCTCAACTTTTAAGGTTGATATACAGGCTGTTTCACATACACCGTCTGTTTGCAGTTTCTCTTGAGAACAGTGGCGCCCACCTTTTACCGATTTAAACTTATTTCTACAGTGTTTAGCCCAGCAAGTATCGGTGAATCACACCTCGCTCCACTGTAGCTTTGCCGGTCTTATTTAACACTCGTGATTTCTGCCACATGCATGATTGCCAGCCGGTGACAGTTTGTTAGTAACATTAAAAAGTCGCACGGTGAAATTTAGTACACAAATTATAACGGAACGAAAGAGTCTTGGGCCTTTGATACTGAATGAGCTCGTTGCTTCGGCAGCCACAGTATAGCGTGGGGGGGGTTACCGTTTTTGTTCGTAAAAGTTAAACTAACAATTCAGGATAGCTTTGAAGAGTCAAAAATTGGCAAAAGGTCGTTATTTTGGTCGCCGCCCTATTTGTTTGTCGAAACGGAAGTTTGAATTACTGGACTAAATGATGAGAACCTTAACTCCATCCGTAAATGTGGTGCTTGTTTTCGGGACTGCGTAGAAGGTGCTTGGTTACTCGTGCGCCACTGAAGAAGCCCTCCTAAAATCGTAGTGTTAGACTTACAATGCGAGAGTGTTCCTTAAGTACTTAAATCTATTATTTTCCTGTAAGAAAGTTATTATTATAACGTATTATTATAATTACGAAAAATTCTGAAATAATAAAAGCATCTGGTTTTGACTAAACGGTTATAATAAAATAATATAGCTTATACATGCAATTAGAGCATATTTAGGTAAACAATTAATTACTAATTAACCAATTGATTCTAAACAAAATAGAAAAAAAGAAGGGTTCCTCAAATTTACTTATTTAAAATCTACTTAAAATATTAACAAAATATTGACCCCTTGAGTTAAAAGTGGTCCAGAATAGCAACAATTAACTATTAACTACTTACTTTAAATTGAAAAGAGTTCACATAATCAAATAACAAAATTTCTAACTGAGACTTGATGGTACTAACTTCCCCAGCGAATGGTTATTGTTACCAAAAAAATATTGGGCCTTTAGGGTTGGACTCCTCTTAGTGAACTTATTGGTTTGTCAGGTGGAGAAACGCCTGGAGTACTTTCCCAAACGTCCAATAACCCCTTTGGCCTATTTGAACAAAGATTACGAAAATTTGACCCAAATCCTATTTGATTCGCCAGAAGCGCCAATTAACCTTATTCTCTACGATTTAGACACTCGGTAGTTCATACGGGTGGCTAGTGCGTATTCTTGAATTCGGAAACGGCAATGCCTGACGATGATATCACGCCTCCCTAATACGCGCGCACTCTTGAGAGTTCTGGTCTCAACTCACTAATTTTGTATTCCTTCACCATGAAATTGCCCGGAATAGGGGAGTTTGGTGATTGTCATTTATTTATAGAAACAGACATGGTTTCGTGAGAAGCTGAAGTTGTAAATTGTTTTTACACTCGTAAACCAGGGGTTATGTGAGAACCTGTAAAATTCTTTATAAATTTTAATACCAAATGAATACTGGTATTTTACACATTTAATTATGGCATTGGTTCCCTTATATACAGGGTGTTCCGAAATTAAAGATAGATGTAGTTATTTTAGACGAGCTTATAAAATATAATTTTAATTCCTTCTAATAAATACATACAAATTTATGCATGTTAAAAGCATAGATATTATTTACATTGCATATTCAGACATATGCACTAGAGAAACACAATTTTCCGTATTTTTTAGGTTAGATTTATTCCAACAAACCTATATTTCCTTTCCGTGTTCGCGGTAAGCAGCTTTAGGCTTAGCCTATGTATTTACCCTATAAATTTCACGGGACCGTATATATTTTCCGGAATAAGCAGTATTCGGGTTTTTTCAGTTTTCGCCTTAGACAGTTTTCACGTATATAGGTTAACTTGGTTCATAGAATATATAAAAAAAGTTGACAAATTTTTTAATAAGTTTCCTTGTTTGCTATCATTCATTCACCATGCCTAATTGTACTGTTTTAAGATTGCGATTTTTGTAAGAAATATTACACTCTTCTTTCAATTTATTATTTTCAAAAATTTTCAGGCTTAAACTAGAAAAATTGAATTAGGCTCAGTATTTCGATCCTCAGTCAAATTTATCTTTTAGATATATTCCACGGAAATTATAGTTAATGCATTGATAACAAGGTAATTAGCTAGTAGATAAAGTCAACCGAAGATCGAAATACTGGCCCTTAATATTTATAAATATAGCTATAAGGAAATTGAGAAACGCTTTTTCTAAATCATGTTTAAATCAAAAGCTTGACAACAAAGCTTATGTCGAAAGCAAAGCTCCCTCTAATAATAATATTTCGTTTAGAGATGTAATAAAGCTGTAATATTATAACTGCACACCAGTGGAATTTTTCAGTGTCTAAACAATTGCTTTCCTAATATTTTTATCGAAATTCATTGCAGCAAAATTTAATATCATAAATTTAAATTAAGAAAATAAAGCAGAAGTGAAACTAATAAGATCAGATCTGACACATGACAAGGTAATTTATAAAAAGCATAGGGTAATCCAACCATTTATAAGAAATTTAATTTGTACATACATCATCAATGGCTTACGTTATAAAACTTCTATTGAAACTTACAATTAGAACGATGAAACAATACCTTTTGTATTAAATTAAATTCTAATGATTTCAGGATAATGTCCAGACGTCAAATTTATCCATAAAATTATCACTGCTGAACGACTTTTGTTGACTAAATGTAGAAATCACTTATAATATACTACAAAATAGTTAAATATTGATCGTTTCCTTTCTTTTTCCGAATAGAATAAATCTATTTTTAGACAATTTCCAATCTCAAAACAAATTATCACATTATTTTGAATAATCGCAATATATTTTATTGCAAGCAGTCCTTGACAAGTCGTCGCGATCCCTATTTCACATAGTAAATATGGCTGACATGCAATTTTCTATCAGAAAAACAAAATAGGAATTACACATACTTTAAACCGCCTTGAATTAGCGTTTAGTTACATACAATATTTAAAGGTATCTAACATCGCAGTTAAGGAACTTTAATAAAATTATTTAATTGATACCTAAAAAAAAATGGCATTTTTGATGCTAACTATTATAGGCAGAAAGGTTTTAAATTAGTAACGTAAGTTTGGTAATATCAACGAATAACGCAAGCTATAACAGGCCAAAAAGCTCTTTATGCTCTTAAAAGTTGTTATAAGTGCCGTTTATTCTGAAATAGTTCGTAGCTCCGGCAGCTATAGTGAAGAACGGGTGGGTTTTACAGTGTTTGTTCGTAATAATTGGGCTAAAAATTCAGAACGGCTTATAAGAGTCAAAAATCAAGGAAAAAGACGTTATTTTTGGGCGCCGCGTTATCTGGTTGACTGTATGGAAGGTCTAGTGAAAATTGAGCGATAAGGAATCTAATTTCAACCGTAAATGCGATGTTTTTACTCTGAGATACTTACGAAATAATTATTTACAGTATGCCACTGGAGAAGCTCTCCTAATGTACAATTGTTATCGTCAGCGGCTTGCAAACGCCTATAAATTTCGACATGCGTGTAACCTTTCAGCGCTAAACGTTCAATCACTGGTCGTTGCTAGGTATGAATTTCTTTTTTCTTCTTCCTCCTTTTCACTAATTTAGCTGCAAAGCAGCTATTTTACGGGGTATTCTAGCATTCCTCTCATAATGTAGGAAGGGAACTAAATATTTATGACAAGATTGGTGCTTTGGGTTATAATTTTTGTACCACTTTCTTTATTGATTCTGATGCGTGGTTCAGTAGGCGCTATAACATTAGTTTTGCGCTTTTCTACCTGTATGATTAAACGCAAATCCGAATCTCCAAGTTAAAATGGGGCGTTAGTTGCTATGGTGAGTTTGTTTTTTGTAGATCCCAAAATCCACACTTCTTCTCCGTAGGTTAAATCCGGTATTAAGACAACTTTCATGATTTTATTCTTAGTTGCTTATCTTAATTTGATTTTGGGGCTATGACAATTTGAATTCTAAAAGTTGATTTCTTCACAATTTCAGTTCATCCTTTCACATGTAAAAATTTCCGATTGGTGTCCAGAAAGATGCCCAGATATATTCCCTTGATGTTAATGTCGTGTTTGCCTAAAGTTTATGATTTGCCTTTCTTTTTACGAAGCGAATTACTTGTACCTTTTGGAAGTTCAATTAAACTTTCCATCCCTTACGGTAAGTTTCCAGTCTTTTTCAGCTTTTGCTAGTCTTGATCTTCATTAGTTATTCTATAAGTTGAAGACAAGATTTCACTGCTATAATCAAATTTAAAAACGTCGCCCCCGTAAGGGGAGAACCAAGCGGGAGATCTTCTTTTGCCTTTCTCGATTATGAAATGTCCGAGCCGATTTTCACTGCAAACACTCTATCATTTAAAAACAAACAGGTAAATTTGAAAATTTCTATCGGAGAGCACCATCTTACATCTAATGACATTCTTCTAAACCTTATCGTACGTTTTCTCAATGTCAAGTAGGGATACATAGGTCTGGAATTTTTCGCTTCTTGCTTTGATTAAATTATTAGTGAGGCTTTCTGCCTGCTGTACTGCTGGAAGCTTTTTTCGAAGATCAAATTCTATATTCGGTTACTTATCAGATGTTTCAAGGACTGATTGCAACCTAACATTGTTAAAATGTTTTGTTAATTTTGCCAGAACCGCACAGTAAATTAATATGATTTTTGTGTGCCAGATTAATTGGATATTTAGCTTTATTTTTAACTACTAGAGCCGCTTTCCACGCATTAAGGTTGTAGGCCGTATGGAAAATAGTGTCTATAATGTTGGAATCTCTACAAAGGCCGGCTCAGGAAGAATTTTCAAGACTCTGGTAGGTTTATTGTGAATTCCTGGAGCTTTATTGCTTTTGAGAGTTTTTATTTTGTTTTTTTTCAACTTCTTCCAAATTTACTTGAGAGGAACAAGTTATTCCAGTTTTATTCATGAATCTTGCCACACTTTCTTCTAGCTTAGTTAGATCGTTATTACCTTTCTCGTTGTTGTTGGAGGATTGGACTTCCAGACGTCGGCTTTTCGCCTGAGCTTTTTCAGAATTTTTGAAGAAAATTTGGTCACTGTAGATAACAGGAAAATTTGAATGCAGTTGTTTTCTTCAGCGTGGCAGCAGCTTATATACTCATTAAGATCTATTTTTTCCAACGTAGTTTCTAAGATGTTTGCTGTTTTGAGTTTAATCAAGTTTTAGACTTCCTTTTGGAGTTTAGTAGAACGAATTTTACATGCGGGGTTTCTGGAATGCGCCCAAGTCTCGTTGGAAATGTTCTTTTGCTAGACTTTCAAATTTTTCTCATCATTGAATCCCCATTTGTTAATTTTATTGGGGATTACAGCTTGCTAACTGTCTAGAAAGTTATTTTGGATTTAGGACATGAGATTTTTAACCACACTATCTAATTCGGGTTGCTTACGGAAGGTATTTGTTGAACAATAGGACTTTATGTTAAAGATATACTTTAGCCAATATTTTGGTATGTGTAGGGTTGACATGTGCGAAGGATGTATTTTTATTAGTACTAAAAAATGGTCGGATTGTAAACTATGAATTATTGACAAAAAGAATTCCGTGAAATTTTATTGGTTATAAAAGTGTCGATTACATCTCGGCGGGTGCGTGGCTGGCTTGATTTTGCGTCAACGTGACCTACTATTTTTAGGTTTCTGTTATTGCTGCTAAATTTAAAAAAGAGTTTGCATATATATTTGCAATTCTGCCCCCCCCCCTCCCAAGAGGGACGATTTGCGTTTATATCTCCACCTATATTTATGGAAATGCTAGATTAGAGAATTTTGAGATCTGAGTGTAGAATTTTGTTTATGTGAGGATTTTATACTGAAAAGATGTTGCAAATTAGGCCATTCATTTGAATTTGAACTCTAACACTTTCTACCATTGAGGTATTTTTGTATCGAATAATGACGGAACAGCTAAAGCCCAAATTAATTTGTGTATAAGAACCTCTACACCACCTCGGTTGTTAGCAAGGTCCTTCCATCAAATATTGTACCTACTCATCCAGAAATTATTACCTGCCTTCAGATGAGTTTCGGAAATTATAAGCATCGAAATTTCTTGATGTTGGAGAAATAGTTCCAATTCCCTGGATTTATTTTAATTCTATGAACTGCAGATTAGAACTTGTCTCTATCCCCACTATTTATACGTTGTCTGAGATTTTAATTATTCACGAAATCTCATTCATACACTTTATAACGGGACGAAAATGTCTTGGGCCTCTGAAGGTTGGGGCAAATGCCGTTTTTGATACTGAATCAGCTCATTACTCCGGCAGTGACAATGCAAAGTGGGGGTTTACAGTATTTGTTCGTAAGAATTGAGCTAAAAATTCAGTACGGCCTTCAAGAGTCAAAATTGGGTACAAGTCGTTATTTTGGGCGCCACCTTATCATTTTGTCGAAATGGATGTTTGAATTACTTGAGACTAAATGACAATGACTTTAATTCCAACCGTAAGTGCGATGTTTGTATTCGGAATACCTACAGGGTACTCCTAAAATCGTATTGTTAGACTTACAATGTATGAGTGTTCCTTAAGTACCTAAATCTATTATTTTCCTGTAAGAAAGTTATTGTTAACCCTTATCACTAAGATTACGAAAAACTCTGAAGTAATAAAAGCATCTAATTTTTGACTAAGTGGTTATCATAAAATAATATAACTTATACACGCAGTTAGAGCATAAATAGTTAAACAATTATTTACTATCTAACAAAACGGTACTAGAAAAAGAAGAAGGATCCCCAATTTTACTTATTTAAAATCTACTTAAACAATTAACAAAATATTGACCCCTTGAATTAAAGGTGGTCCAGAAATTCAATACTTAACTATACTAACTGCTTGTCTTTACTTTAAATTTAAAGGAGTTCATATTTTATAAACAACAAAATGTTTAACTGAGACTTGACGGTAGTAACTTCCCCAGCGAGTGGTAATTACGTTACCAAAAAAAATACTGGGGGTTGAGAGTTGGTTTCCCCTTAGTAAAACTTGCTAGTTTACCGAGTGGAAAGGCTTTAATAACAGAAAAATTGTCACTTACTTGTGATTTCTTGTGATTTGTGACTTTTGTAGCGCTATCCAAGGACTGCCGTCGTTTCTGCTTATAACGTGCCTAGAGTACCTTCCAAACGTCACATGGCCCCTTTGACCGCTTGAACGAGGACTACGGAGCTTGACCCAAATATTAATTAATTCGCATGGAGCACCAATTTTCCTAATTCGCTACGATTCAGACAGTCAGTAGATGATACGGGTAGATAGTTCATATTATTGAATTCGGAAACGGCGATTCCTAACGATAACATCGCGCTTCATTAATACGTGTTTTCACTTGAGAGCTCTGGTCTTAACTAACTGATTTTGTATTCCTTCACCTTGAAATCGCCGGGAAAATGGGGGTTTGGGGGTTGCCAGTTATTTATAGAAATAACTTGGTTTCGTGAGAAGCTGCAGTTGCAAATTATTTTTTTGCTTGTAAACCAGGAGTCATCAAAAGTTCATTATTATAAACAAAATTCGCAGTAACCTGTAAATTCCTTATTTATAAATTTTAATACCAAATAACTACCGGTAATTTACATATTTGATTCTATTATTAATTTACATATATACAGGGTGTTTCCAAATTAAAGATAGACATTGCAGGAATCTTAAACGCTCTTACAACGTCAAACAGCGGAGATGTTTTCGTAGAAAATCTATTACGAAATAGCGCTAAAAGAAAAATGACACGAAGAAAACCAAAGCGTAGCGGGAAAGCCTAAAGAATAGCGGTAGTCAACAAAAAAAACCAAAAAACTAAAATAAAACAACATACTAACCTGAGTTTACAATTAAAACTAACGAAAGAACACTAAAAACTAAAATATACAACGTAAGACAAAATGAGAGGACGAAAACGAACCGAAAACGATACAAGGAAAATAAAAGTGGAAGAAGAGGTGGGAAGAAGGTAACCGTTCAGGATTTGGAGACATTCCGTTAAGAATACGACCAAAATCACATACAGAGAGGGAGGAGGGGAAAAAGAATACTAGTTCTATTGTAAACAGTAGTAATATAAGGGATGCACTCTAGGAGGCCACTCATGGTTTCACGCGATCCGCCCATTCTGATTTTCCCACAAAAAACAGACTAGAACTCCAAACTAGACGGAGGAAAAAATCAAAAGATCAAAAACATAATTTTGACTGAACTGTGTCGGCCTTCGAGTTCTTTCATGCAAAAGAAAGAGAAAAAGAAGTAATAACAACAGGAGTACTGGTTGGATTATAAATCCGCACACCTGAAATCTACATCAAATACCACTGAAGTCCGATAAGAAGAGGAAACGAAAGCACAAAAGAACTCAAAGAGAACGAACAAATCGCAGTCAAAACGAAAAGCACAACAACAAAAACCCAAAAACAAAATCGGTAAATGATACATTCAGTGCCAAAAGAATTTGCGACGAAATTCGGTACGAAAACTTATCAGAAATCGAGAACAAAGGGTGTTCCCAAATTAAAGATAAACGTTGTAGAAATCTTAGACGAGCTTACAACTTGCTACTCAATTTAACACTTACGTTAATTTAAAGTACCTTGATGAGATTAGCAGATTTATCTAATATAAGGTTTTAATACTATAATTAGTTAAACACATAAAACATTTCGACTTGTGCGGGGAAGTAACCTTGCTGGCACAAAGGTTACAACACCAAAGATTGAGTCACGAAGATCGATTTTCGAATCTCGGTAAGCGAATTTTTCGGTAATGTATTTTTAGTTATTATTAACTTATAAACTTAAAGGATTAATGTAATAATAATAATAATATAAATTTTTCCGACCACCGCTATGAAAAATGAATAATTTCGCATAGGTTACTATCACTGAAAGTTACACATTTCGCACAACAACAAAACTGCTGTGAAATGGGCTTCGCGTGGTCGTATGAAATATATTACACACGCTTACGTAGTAGGTTGCTATAGCAATATGGTAAAGTCGGCTATGCTTATTCAAGTCTAGTTGAGAGAAGTTATTACGCAATTTAAAAAATTGTCATAAAATCCCTTTCAAATATAGGGCGTCAGCTGGAAAGTATAGTGTATAACACGTGCTGAATGGATATTTCACACTCGTGTATTTAATAACTCGCCTAGTGGCTCGTGACTCAAACTTACACTCGTGTGAGATATCCAACTTTCAGCACTAGTTACAAAATATACTATTAAAGTTCGTTTGCGTACATCTTAATAATTTTCTATCAAAGTTATGGAAGTCCTACTCCAAATAAAAAGTACCTAAATATATTTCCAACACATGCTTTCATATATGTTAAATTTTACAAAATTTTAGTGCCTATATTTCCCCAAGAAAGCTTTATCTACATCCTTTACTAAAATAATGAGACACATACAGGGTGTCCGATGACTTGGAAGATGTAGTGTAAAAGTTTAATATTAATGTCATTTACAATTGAAGTACCTAAGTATATTTCCAACTAATGCTTTCATATATGTTAAATTTTACAAAATTTTAGTGCCTATATTTCCCCAAGAAAGCTTTATCTACATCTTTTACTAAAATAATGAGACACATACAGGGTGTCCGATGACTTGGAAGATGTAGTGTAAAAGTTTAATATTAATGTCATTTACAATTGAAATTATCAATAAATATAAGCCCATAAATGTTTCGTTTTAAGATATTAGGTGTTCTATTTTACAACACGTAAACAGTTTTTTCAATTTATAGAAAATATTTAACCTTCGACCATTCGCACCCGCGGCAGATTAGCCGTCATTTTCAGTTTTTGTGTGCCCTTCTTTCATCTGAGCCAAGAGAGAGGAAGGAGGGGCATGTATTCTCGAGCTAATCACCCTCCCACTAGATTCCGTACGTCTGTAGTCAAGTCAGTGTCTATTTTCGGCTCAGTCTACTACTACAAAGTTGATAAGGTCGGGTGGACGGCCAATCTGCCGGCAGTGGCAGTGAAAATTTTACGTTTATTATTGTATTATTTTAACATTTTGTAATATTCATTCAGAATCATGACTTTTTTCTGATTTCTTATCAGTTTTTCTATCTTTCTTGTATTATAGGTATTATGTCCAATTTTCTGTATTCCAAGCTTCAATGTGTTTTCTTGTGAAAACTAAAAGGTGGTTATATTTTTTTTTGTTCAGGACTAGACGTTACATCACTGATGACGAAATTGATCGAATCTTAGCCGAATTGGAAAGGGAAGAAAAAGAGATTGAAGATTCAGAGGGCTATATACAAAGTATGGGTAATATTCTAGACTGTGATGACGATTCTGACGATCCAGACTACGATCTAGAGGAAATTGAAGATGATTCTTATAACAGTGACACACAGACTAACTTGGACTCCGAAGAAGATGAAGAGACTATGGCAGATGAAACGGTAGGTATGAATTTTTACATGGGTAAAGATAATGAAACAATTTGAGCAAACAGTAATCTAGCATTATCTTCAAAAACAAAGTCTTTCAATATAATAAAAACACTTCCAGGCCCTAGAGCGTAAGCTCGCAACTGTAAAACTCGCTTCGATTGTTTTTCTCAAATAATTAGCCCTGAAATTGTAGAAAACATTGTAAAATATACAAATATTTATATAGAATAAAAGAAAATCCAGCGAGAAGCACTTGCTGAGCAAATCAGGGATTTCAATGTTGGGGCAAGAGATTATAGGCTAACAACATAAGCAGAAATTTTAGCATTGTTTGGCACTTTGTTTTTGATTGGCGTAAAAAGAGGAAATCACGCCAATATGTCAGAATTTTTCACCGCAAACGGGACGGAATTGACAATTTTAAAAGCAAATTTTAGTGAAACCAAATAAGGTTTTTGTTAAGATCAATAAGGTTTGATGACATATATACTAGAGCAGAACGTAATACAACTGATAAACTAGCTCCTGTTTGGGAACTACTGAACTCTTTTATTGTCAACAGCCAAAGCTTATTTAGTTTAGGAGAATATATTGCCATTGATGAGATGCTAGTTACATTCAGAGGACGTTGCAATTTTATTCAGTATATGACCCAAACACCTGCAAAATTCGGATTGAAAATCTATTCACTCTGTGATGCCCGTATGTTCTACACTTATGATCTGGAAGCATATTGTGGAAAGCAACATTCAGGTCATAACGTGCTGCTACGGTCATTTGAGACAAATGAACCGAATTGCATGCAGTGCACGACAGCTCAAAAATAGTTGCGGAGTTCGGGTCGGGGTGAGGTTAGTTCGGTAGTTAGCCGATATGTAGATCGTAAAGTAATGAGTAAATTTAATTATAGACAGTAGTTAGAATAAGCATTTCTTTGGGCACCACGCCGTTCAAGGAAAAAACGTCCAAAAGAGATGAATTATAAGATATTTCAACGGCGAACAATACCTATAATTATAGCACGCACTAATATAATTTATAATCCCTGAAAGAAAAT
>JAHWXV010057520.1:0-11301 GCA_024586415.1 Phrixothrix hirtus | reverse complement strand
GGTGGGGTAAATAGTACTCTTTGAATAAAAAGGCAGAAGACATTTATTGGTGCAATACCATTAATACAAACAAACAATCATCATAATCTGTTACAACATAGCCCGGTCTCCCCTACATACGTGTCTGTTTTCACTTTTAATCAAATAAGTATGACTCTCAATATTAAAAAACTTGCTAATTCATCAACAAAAAATGCGGGATAATTATTTTGTTTACTGTGACAATGTGTCATTATATGACATTTTCATTTTATTCATGGTCAATTTTGATCTATGGTAATTTGGTATCATTGCCCTATTGGATGTACAGTTTCGTTTAGTTAAAATTCAAATCTCATAATAAACTCATATTTAATTAAACCTTATTACACGCTTTTAAATGGAATACAGATGAAATACAAATAAATTTACACACTTTCTCCAATAGGGCGAATCATTAATTCATGAACTTGAACGTGAGGAGGAGTGGACAAGACATATACAACTGCATCAGCAACATCCTCAGTTTCCAACTTTGGAAGGTTTTCAAAGAACTCTATATATCGATATTCTTCCTGATCTATACTATCTCGAGCAATCCCTGTGTCAACAGCCCCAGGACTAACGCTCTGAAATATTAACAACACTGAAGTAACGATAAGAGTCATTGAAATACAAGAAGCACCCTTACCGTAACTTTAATTTTACTGTTAATTGAAATAAGCTCCTGCCGTAAAACTTCTGTTAAGGCAGTTACGCCAAATTTAGTAGCAGGATAAACATTTGCAAATGGAATATGTGCTACATAATGTCCAAGAACACTGTTGATATGAACGATGTGACCGGCGATATCGTTGGCCTTCATATCATTAATGACATCTCGTGTTATTATTGCCAGGCCAATTATATTCGTATTAAAAATTGCTAACCAATCCTCCGTTTTACCTTCTAAATACGGACCTGGTCTAGATATGCCAGCATTATTAATTAAAATGTATACTGGTCCTAGGTTATCTTTTATCCATTGTAAAGCTTTTAATATATCTTCTTCTTTACTAACATCGGCTTGAAACGGGTGAAATTTTCCTTTTTTACCTTCTAATTCATTTGCAAGGTCAATTAGTTTCTCCTTACGTCGTGCTATACCAACAACCTAAAATTATTAATTATAAATGCAAATAAATTTATTGCGGTTTTATACCAACAATTAGTCCATTATCAACTAAGTGTTTCGCAATGGCAAGACCACATCCAGAACTGGCACCTGTTACAATAGCAACTTTACCGATCCAACGATTCATAGAGAGCACCATGTTTACTTATGACGCTTTCACCAAAATAGATTCTTTAACTGTTCTGTAAATAATTGATAGTCGGAGCGATTATTTTAATCTATACATATTTGATTATGATAAGTATGGGTATGATCTAGGAATTTTTAAATAAAAAAACTAGACATTGATAAAATATTAATATGTATATACTTTTAGAATTATAACATAAACATTTTTCTGTCAGAAATGTACTGTTGCCACATTTTTAATAGAAATTCTTTTATACTTTTACGCACAAACAAGTACATTTCGTAGAATCGCTGAAACCAAATCCTACAAAATCTAAAATTACTCATAGAATAAGAATTTTATTCTTACAAAAAATATTAAAAAATCAAATTAAACTTTAGGACCTTGCAACTTATAACGGCACTAATAATTTTTGTGCCCGCATCAAGGTCATAAAATTGCGTTCCTTTCACGTCGCGTCGCGGATGAACAATTTCAACATCCTCTAATACACCCATTTTAATATATTATTCATGTGCCCTGACAGTAATTGTTGAGTGAGGTCGAAAACATTTGACACACTAAAGATTCAATCATTTGTTGTTACAGTTTTCTCAACTATTTCCTAACAAAATAATTTAGAACTCAAGTAGTGTTTAGAGACTTTATAAAAATAGAGAAATCTTAAGTTTGTGTTGTTATAAAATATTTGCAAAAGGAAAGATTGTCGTCAAAATAATTTCATGAAAACATGATTGCAGTATTATGAAGGAGTCCTCCTTCTCATCAAGTAGTGAGAAATTAAACTTTGTAAACATACGGATACTGAACGACTAATGAGTATGACAAGTCAATTTTTTGGTATACGGATGGAATTTTGCTGACTGATTGTTTGGAATATGAGTGTACGCTAACAGGCGATGACTATGCGTATTCAATTTCAAAACTACGTGTCTACCAATGAAAAAAGACTGGGAAAATTAAGCAAAAGAATTTTATTTCATCGGTACAACGGTTCTATTCATAAAAGCCATATTTCCATGTCTGCTATTCAGAATGCAGAATTTGAGTTGATCGAACGTCCTGCGTATTCATCAGATTTGGCTCCCTGTTACTCCTTTTTATTCCCAAAATTAAAAAAAATATTTTCAGAGCAGCAGACATGGTGATGATCATGAGATGATGACACCACCAAGTAACAAGTTGGAGCAAAATCATACAGTGTTTTTCCAGAGAAATCAGCTTTGCACCATCGCTATACCAAGTAAATCACGGAAAAATAGACATTTTAATTTGTTCATGTTTTGTGTCCTTCTCTCTTAAGGACCGTACATAACGATCTTCACACGCAGGTGCCTATTTCAAAATCGGATGTAACCTTTTTATAAAATGTTTCAAGAAAAAACAAAAAGTTGTCTGTTGGTCTTTGAGGTTAATAATTTGTATAACCTATTTTCTCCCTCTAATGTATTCAAGGATCTCAATTTTATTTAACTGACTCAAACAGTGTGAAAGTTTTAAAAAGTATATTTATTTCGTATATTCCGTTTTGCTTCAAAATGTGTGAAATCGTTGAAATAATGGAAAAAATAGTGTACCTATATTATATTTGAACTCAGGAAAAGCATCTAATATTTATTTTCTACACAATACAGGAGTAAATAATTATAACAGAGCAGTTAAATATAAACGGCAGCTCTTCACGAAGGTAATCACTGTGTTACCCTATGTCGTGTTAGCAATCAATCCCTGATCCATTTCTAGAAGATTTATGTACCGTACTAGATCCTCATTTGCATCAAAAATTATTCTGGACTAAGTCGATAAGACTGGCTAGTTTCTTATTTGGGAGACAGTAGTTCATTGCAAGGGCAGAGAGGAGAACACATTGAGCTTTCAATAAGTGCGGCCGAGTTTGTTATTAACTTTTGTATTCTTACAGATGCAATAGCTTAGGCCCCTTCTGTTTGCAGCGGTGGGTCTGTTATAGTATCTCGCATGCGAATTGTGTCTATGCTTGATAGTGCCTGAGGGTGTTAGAGAGTAGAGACCACTTCTAAAGACTTTTATTGCGCGACGGATCAACATCGTCAAGTTTCGTACAACACTGACAATTGGCACAACCCAAAATTGTTCAACATTGTTAATACTTCGGTACCTAAGCAAAGCTTCAATTCGCTAGTACCCGCAAAGAAGTTACTAGTCGCGGAGATGGAGTACACCTACGAGGAGGCAACAACTATTCCGGTTCGCGAAGTGTGCGAAACGAAGGGAGCAAGCGGCTTCGACGGTTTTACGGAAGTGAAGCGGAAGAAGTAGGCGAAGAAGGTCATCGAAACCCTGCAATACCAATCAAGACCTGTAGGTCTTGAAATAGACAGTGCCATAAACCCAAGGTACACCAGCCGCAGCCAAAGGTGAAGTTCCGCCGATAATTCTCCGGACTAAGGAGAAGTAATTTGAAGACGCTGTTTTGCTTCAAATCAGAGGCATAACAGTCATCCGGGAATCGGGGATAAAGATTCACCCGGCAACCTAGAGATGAAAAATATCTTCGAAAAAGAGAAGATACCAATCTACACGTTCAACTTCCCGCATGAAAAGTCGCTGAGGGTCGTTATCAGAGGACTACCACAGTCATTCAAGAACAAGGAGAACCCGGAATAAGTTTATAGTGATTTTATCAAGATATCTGTTTACAACTAATCTTTAGATGTAATGACTCAAAAAGTTTGCCCAAATTTGAAGACTACAAACCCATGAAGGTTTTCCTATTTTATAAACCTTTTAGTGGTGTTCCTAGGTTGCCTGCCCGGCTGTCTGTATGTCTGTTTGTTCGTCTATATGACTATAATTTGTATGGTTGACCGTCCGTCTGTATGTTTGTCCCCCAACGGTAAGCGGAAAACAATACGCCTAAGCCTAGAATTACTCATTCATCGCGCATCGACAAGGTCAATCTGTTGTAAATCGGCAAATGTCTCGACATCATAGTGGAGGAGACAGAAAGCAGCAGTCCTGATGAGCACCAATAAGGACGACGACAAACTAGCGGCAAGCGTGTTGGCTGGACCACAGCGCTGGCCGCTCGCGTTGTAAAACCCGGTGGGAGTTGTGCAGGGGACCAGGTGTCTGCAAGAGGGCGATTATACGTGCTAATTGTCTGCTCAGGCCGGAGGGTGAGCTGAAAGGCTGATACCCGATAGGGGATTTAGGCGCCCCTTGTGATCCATAGCCTCAGAGCCTGAATATCTTGAGGACGCGATGTCCGGACAAGTTCAAGTCCCAAATGAGTACCTTGGGGTCGGCCTAACGCCGTTCGTCGTGATTTCATGGCGGGTACCGACTTTGGTGTTGAACTCGAGCGGGCATTGGTTTCTATGCAGATAGCAAGTGCACGACGGCATGCTTGACGGTAAATGAGTTGGCCAGTTGATTCCGTTGATCCACCCCTAAACTACTTATAATAATAATACAGAAAGCATGTTAGTTTATTTTTCGACATAATAAGGTGAATACGTGCATCGCGAAGATAGTCTAACATTTCCAAAACTTCATGAAACAAATTATTCTATCTGTTCAAACAATTATTTTACAGCAGCTTCATTACCTGAATAAAATTTTTCCTGCGCAAGCTTTCTTTCAATTTCTGGAGCAATCGGTGGTTTCTGAGGACGAGATCTGATAAATAACGTGTTCTACTAATTCAAAGCCAGCTTCAGCAATTGCACTTGCCTTAATGAAATAGAAGACTATTGCCCATCTGTCTGCGTCGTTTTCTTTGTTTTGCAAAATTGTGAAACTAAATAGGTGTAGTAATCAGCTATGATGGTAGCTGCTTTTGATAAAAAGTAAATTAGAAATACATTTTGATTATCTCAGAAAACCGATATCATAGTCTTTCGTGCCGAAGGTTATACCCTGAACATTTGACTAGAGGTATGTTCCAATGTCTTAATTTCGTATTTTACATTTTTGTGTTTAGATCATAGTGATACATCTACGATTTATTCAATATTAAAAATTTCAAGAAAATTCTTTAATCAGAAATATTTAATTACGGCTATTTGCTCAGTGTGTCCCATTTTAATACTTAAATGTGCCTTCTGCCGATCACGTTTTCATGTTATACTCTTTCTAACAAGTATAGCCTAGCAATTGAGAATGTTTACCACAAGAATACCAATTCACAATAGTGTCCAATAATTACTATTTAAATTTACTTAGAAATGGGTTAGGGGCGGAGCAAAGGATATAACCTTCGTAAATTTTAAATTAGTTTTCCATGTTTTAAACATTTTCGATGCTCGGATTTCCATTATTTAATTGATAAAATGGAAGTAGCAATCAGGTATATTTAATAACAGTAAATATTTTTTCAATCGTTTAATTCAGAGAAATGAAATGAAATTTTGTACAATTTTATCTTAAAATATTTACATTTGGAGAGCGTGGCTAAATTGAACTTTGTAGTGCCATCGAGAGGCCGAAGTAATAAAATACAAATACCGTAAAATACGGTAAAATAACAGTTAATGTTTCAAAAGCGCGCATAACAGAGTCAGAGTAAAAAAGGAAATAGAGTTGAAATATGCGTGAGAGAGAACGATTTAGTTACGAATTTGAAATGAAATATTAAAGGAATGTACTAAAATTCCTGTAAATAAAAAGAGGCGACCGGGACCTGGAATGAACTAGTTAGTTTGCAAGAACCTCTAACAGTCAACGGCCGTGGTACCACTTTTTGTGCTTCACAAAGAGTTGGTGTTTATTATATAAGTTAAGCGTATTGAACTTGAAATTATATTTCCTTAATAATTTATTTGTCTAAAAAATGGATTTGCGTGTACACACAAGTCTCCTTTCACAATTGATTTTGCTCCATTTCAGGGCAAATCGATCATCGTGGTGTAAGGATTACCCCAATATTCTGTCCCGCCATCCAATTCAAGAAGGGACTTTTATTAGCAGCATCAATTTCGAGACCGTCTTGTTCCAAGATTTCCATCCCATTTTTATCCTCTTCGATATAAGGTAGTATATTGTGTACCAATTTCAACAAATTCATCGCGTTTTGTGGTCTCTTGGATATGTTCATGTTAATTTCACCGTCACGCCTGCCTGTCTGTGCTAGATATTTGGCCCACGGTAACTCAAATACGACTCACCGGATTGCTTTCAAATTAAAAGGGTATAAACTAAAGAAGATTTTTACAAGCTGAAAAGATTAGAGGGGTAGGGGACAAAACCTTTTAAGTTAATGTATTTTAATTAGACTATGTGAAGAAACGCATTAAAGTGTATTCAGAGTGTCCCAAAAATAAGGACACTGCGCAAACTGTAAGTACTTTATGATCTATAGAAGAAAATTTGCTTATGAAAATTTTTTCAGAAACGTATAGTTTTCGAAATACTAACAATTATAGTATTAAGTCTAAACTCTAGCGGATGCGCCTTGTCGGACAGTAATATCGTTGTCCTTGATTTGTATTACTCATCGATATATCTTCAAATAGGAAACACATGTTTGTTTCTGAAAAATACCTATTTATTCCAGAAAATAAAATTATAAAGGTTTATATACTTTACTAGACATATTTTAGAACAGTACTTCTTAATGTAAAAACAATTTTTGCAAAGCAAAATAAATAAATAAACGACATTTTTCAGTTCAACGTTTTGTTTACAATAGTAATTTTTAAGGCATAATATTGTTACTGGAATGCATAAAAGGATCGCTTATTTTGTTTTAGAATATTTCCATTGAACACGTTACAAATTTTAAAAGAAGGTGAATTAATTTTGTGTTTGTCATTTAACATAAAACAATTTAAAATTTTGTGTTATTAACATATAATTCTTCAAATTAAATCTTAAAGTGTAACGATGGGCTTAAAATGGTTTTGTTATTTCAAAGCAACTAAACAAGCCCAAAGAACATTTAAAGGCCACACTATTATAAATATTGAGTGTTTTTATATGGATACTAAATTACAGTAGTACGTTTTTACAATTGTTTAATTCACAATTCAGTTTATTTAATATACAGGATTCTATTTAGAGCAATATATCATTTAAATTTTCAGAACCTATAAATCGTTTTTGAAAAAAAATTATAAGCAAATTTTGTTCTACAGATCAACAGGTGCCCAAAGTTTGCGCGGTGTCACTTATGTTTGGGACATCCTGTGTAGCGGAATGTTTTGTTATATAGCTATTCTCCAATATGATTTTTTTTAAATGTCCAGGATCGTTTTGTCTGCAATAACCATAAACAGCTTAATAGACTGCACTCAAATTAGAAGAATGAAAGTTAAAAAATATTTTGGTGGTGATAGGTAAAAGCGATTGGATAGCTAAACAAAACGTTTTGACAATAATATATATTTTTAATTACTCTATGTTAAACAACGTACTAAAGCGTAAAAGTGGCATATTTCTTATTACTGAGTTATTTTTTAATAGAGCGGATTTTAAAATAATGACAAATCGTTTGGTCAGCGATAATTTTAAAACACGGGCATAAGCTAATAAAGGTTCGCTTGAGTTCATATGCCTTTTTTCGTGATCTTTGAAAAGGATTAAATGCGATGGGGGACGCTTCCCCCAAAATAACTTATCTTGAAAATGTTTAAACCCCTTTAACGATTTTCAAGATAATATGTGTTATGTAAAATATTATGCGGTCGTGCAAAATTGCTTAAAATTTGTAACCATTGTAAACGTAATAAACGCAACTTTTTACAGATTTTGAAAAGTTTTATTTAGATAGTTATGCGATTATCCATCCAAGTACTTACTGCAATCAACATTGCTTAACCTTTTCAATCGTTGTAAATTGAACAAAAGTAGTTTTTTGCATCTTCTGAGCAAAGGTTATTATTTAAAAGCATATGTACATATGTGGACGACTATCCGAATATTTATCGCGCCCAATCTTGCCTAGTTTTTGTGATTGTTGTAAAAACAAACGGAAATGCATTTGTTTTAACACACCAATTGAAGACCAATTCGAGGAATCTATTCGAATTGAGAACCACTCGCTTCAACTTCAAAATTTTTATGCATGTATCTGCTCTTTTATTTGTTTAATATAGATACATATTTATTCAAATGCTCCAAATCTTTGCTTTGAACTTATTTATACTAGGATTAAGCGTGTCTCCCAATTTTCAAAGCTTTGCGTTAAATTTGATCAATTTCTAGACATGTGGCAAACAAATGTTAAAGTGTAAAAAGAATAACATGAAGTTTAATTATAAAGCAGATAGTGGTCAATGACCTCCAAACATAAACAATGTTCCAGTATATCCATATTTAGGCTGACGGCGAAAATGAATTTACATGCATACGTGTAAAAACATTAACAAATACTAGGTTAAATATTTGTCACAAGGTGAGCAGAAGGAATTCCTTTCACCTGCTTCACCGGATGCTGGTAAGGGAAAACCATGTATTTTTAAAAATTTATGTACAGAGTTTTTGAAACTATCGGCATTACAAGTTATTGTTTTCATAATTTATTAGCAAATGAATTAATTATATCGCCCATGTCGCTATTTGGACAGCCGACTTCAGTTAAAAACCCAAATAAAATATTTAAAAAACTTCTAATTAATAGAATAAATATATAAGCACCGGTTGTGGTTTTTCATTCCGCTTTTTTTCAAATTTTATGAGTTACAAACAAATTCAAATAACTGTACTACTATTATAACAAAGTCTGGAGGCGCCTGAATCATACACGATAAAAATCAAAAATGTAGTGTTGACAATAAACGACTTTCGCGATGTAATGTCGAGCACGTTAAAAATACATATTGAGGGCATAACTCTTCTAGATTCGGCAATTTAAATCGAGGGGTCGAGAGGAATTTCCGCACTATAAAAGAAAGATAATTTGGATTATAACTGGTTTCCAAGACTACAAGTAAGATTCCGTGAGTAGCAATTAATTCGTGAACTTAGAGATTCTTCGAAAAGTAAAGCATCACTTGTATTTTAATAAATAATAAGCGAAGGCGTTGAATAAATAGTATAAAATTAATCCCAGTAATACTCCAGATAACCGGCGATGAAAATAACATATGATTAGTTCCTAGCATTTAGTTCTGTAAACATGAAGCGTGTAGAATATGAATAGTTTGCAAAACATGTAATTCCGTTTCATAAAAATCTAGCTTAGTCTGATAAAAAGACTAGCGCGTAAACATTTTTTAAAAGATGGAAGACAGGGAGATATGATGAATAGGATATTAAAAAGGTTTGAAGAAACGGGAGAAGAAAAGGCCAGGTCATCCAGCCAAGATATCGTCATTGTTAAATCAGAACAGAATCAAAGGATGTTTTAAAAGTGACCCACTTTTAAGTGTTTTTCTTAAAGCTGCTTTAAGATTGGCTAATAACTAATCTATGGTTAGTCATAGTAGAGTACATAAGCTGACGATCAAACCAAGAGCAAAATTGTTTTCAACGATATACAAAAATAATCCAGAAATGCCAGATAAAAGTGGATCAAGAAAAACTTATAAAAAGTGCACTAAAAAATCTTGTTCGTTGATAATGAAATATAAGTTGCATCAAACCCAAAGGACATTTCCGATACAGAATATTATCACTGCCGTGGTCCTCAAGAGTTAAATTATAAAGAAAAATAGAAGTTAAAAACTAAATTTTTGTCGACGTAGGTACATGATTTGGCAGGCTATGGATGCATACGGGGATGTGTTTGGCTCATATATTTCAAAGGGCTTTATTAATGTATTAAGGCAGGATTAGTACGCTTATTAAAAGGAATTACAATGTAAGTGATGCTTTATTTTAGTCAGATATGGCTACTTCTCAATTTGTGATCACCTGATAAGTGAAAACATCAACTTTTGTCGAAAAAAGAGCACGTTTCAAATGTATCGCAAGCACATGGAATCGAAAAGTTTTGGGCATTATGTTAGAAAAGATATACATCTCGTAAGGATGCACAAAAACGAGCAAGGATTTAAACAAGTAAGGGCAAATAGTAAAAATTTAGCAAGAGAAATTGGAAAATCGATAATAGAATTAATATAAGAAGATTATGTATCACTTATTTTGTAATGCCATACTATTCTATATAATGTTAAAGTTTGTTGCAATAAAAAAAATCAAATTTACAAGCGATGCTTTAGTTTCCGAAGAACCCCTTGTAAAACAAGATATCAACTATTAAAATAGTTTTTGACAACAGTTTGATACAAAAGTTAGTCATTAGAAAAGAATACGTAGTCAAATCATGTAAGATTGTTCGTAACCTTTTCCAAATAGCTTGGTCTACGTATCCTTTAAGACAAGGAAGAACTTTTGTACGTAGCTAGGTTCGCATTTGCTAATCATTACTTATCCTCAAGTCGGGCACGTTGCATTTTTCCAAGCCTCTTTTGGAATGTGCCAATTTATACATACGCACAGTATTAAACACACAATACGGACACTTGTCTTTACGCGTAAGGGTATATTACGATACAAGATCGATAGGTGCCTTATAACAGGTCGAGAAAAGGTTAGAAAAACGAGACCCGAAGGATCGAGTTTTGCTAATTTTCGCGACATGTTGTACTAAGGCACTTAACGATCGTGTGTCGTACACTATTTTTGCGCTAACGACCACTTTCTAGTAATTACCACAAACCTTCATTTCGTTTCATAACAATACTGGTGCTGTTATAAACCATAGCGTGTTATCGTGGCGTTACTATGACAATTACAACAATTCGGGAAATATGTCATAACGTGACAATCAACATAGCCGGTAAATATACAAAAACAGATCGGAAGCGTAAAAAACCTATTATATTACAACCGTGGGTAAAAGTTTTAACACATTATATAAATGCATACATGCTGTTTATATTTTCGTTAGAAAAAATTCGAACAAAATAAAAACCGACGTAAAAATATTCTAATGTTACGAGGGTTGCCTTTTAAGTAGTTACAAAAACTAGGAAAAAAAACAAATTTTTTGGAACAAACTGTTTTATTGTTTTTCAAAATATTCACCTTTAAG
>JAHWXV010057482.1:0-10824 GCA_024586415.1 Phrixothrix hirtus | reverse complement strand
AGGAAGGTTTATAACAACATAAGAAATTGTTTCTATTGAAATGAAATAGCGCTGAATTCATGTCATTCATATAAATCGATATGAACTAATTGTAAATTTATTTGATACGGGACGAATTCTAGAAAAATAGCATCACTATTTTGATGGTTCTAAATTTTAAAACAATATTGAAAAATTTTCGACTATCCACTAACATAATTAAAACTGAATTGCAACTTAAAAGATCAATAACAGCACAATACAGTTGTTGTCTAATGGGAAGCAATATGACTAGCATGCATCCCGAGGGCCTTGCTAATTAAAAAATTTAAAAAAATATATTGTTTTAAGATGAAATTATTAACCTTCGCCCTTTTAAAAGGTGGAAGCAAAGATAATATAGTGAAATATCCTGGATATAAAGTTTGATATTTTTTGAACCGTATCGGCTTCCAGAATGCTCGATATAGGGTTCCACACATACTAAATGATATCAGTTTTCGACTAAAACAAATCTGAAAGGTACAAGGACGACTTTAGATGAAAATAAAATGGTACCTTGAGTAAAATTTAAATTATATTCCAGAAACGTTAGCCTACCAATAGCGTAACATTGAAAATTAGAAATAAAACGCAAAATTTGAATAAACAATAGATCCACTAAAGCTTTCACTTAAACTATTTAAATCAATTATTAGCTTAATTTTAGTGTGTCCTTTGAGGATGAATAAAAGTAAAAGAAAACAAAGAAGCGTTCCATAAGATTGTGACAATACGTTCTGGGAGTTTGTTCTGATTAAAGGGGTATTCATATACTGCAGGTTTTCAGACCATTTCCTGCATTATCTAAAGTTGCAGTGCCCTTCGATATTGCTGCAAAAATTTTGGCGAGGACAACTCCATTTCGGCATCTATTTGGGTACGTCTCATGTAAAACCTGCAGTTATTCTAACGGGAAGCCTTTGTTCCAAATAGAATTAGGTCCTAGTAGTGAATGCTATCTGAATGCTTCTCAGTCAAAGAAGAGTAGTCCCATTTTAGTCATCACCTTAAGAATAGTTGGATCTACCCAATCGAACTCGTGTTAATCTCGAAATTATTTAGTTGAACCTTATGGTTTATTGAAGCTAAATTATCAAGCAATGGTATAAGCTGTTCTCAAGCCATGTTCAAGAGTACAAAGTTTGAATTTGAAGGCAACCATTCCTAGTATACTTTCTCCATTACTGTGCTCTCATAACGTAAATCGAAGAATTTTGTATTTTGTAATGCCAATATTATAAACAACCTTTGTTTATTAGAAGAAAAGTTAAGTAGTTCGTATGCGTAGCATAAAAGATGTAGTTACGCCATTGTAGCCTTTTTATTGGAGTAAATAAAACTGAGACCCACCATCTAATCATAATGGTCTCATAAAAGACGTACGTTTTACAATGTATTAATGTAACAAAAATCAAATAAGTATTAATTAATGTATAACCTTTTAAACGTTACTATTGTAAATTTCTGTCTTCAAATACGTAGCTTTTGTAATATCTTCTAGAACAATTTAAGGTTATTTATTTAAGAAGGGTGAAAATTGCCTGAAATAATGATAAACTTTCATTAAATACGAACCGTCTAGTTTATGTATAAAACATAGAATTTTAAACTCGGGGTAGCGGAACTTTTGAATCAGGCAATAAAACGGAATTAAATGTGTATTATGTATTACCTAAATATCAACATTCCACTCGAATCATATAGTACTGCTCACATAGCACATTTTCAATGTGTATAAATTTATTACATTTCATTCCTTGTATTCGTCAAATATCCTTGATTAATAGTAAGGGCCATTTATATGCCCTTAAATTGAAAAACTTGGAATATAAGTTTCAGCGAGTTCCCGAAGCTGATTACGTAACTATAATGTAATAAGTAATGATTTAGCTATCATTGGTAAAGCTTTTGAGTGCTTTTACCGTGTAGGTTGCCTCCTACAGAAACTGGGATTCTGATTTTCATTTTTGAATGCGTCAAGAGAGAAGAGAATCTGTTTATAACGTTTTGAACTATTTGTTTACTTCTTATATTGTATTTTGGTTACACAGTCGACATTATTTCCCGAAAAAGATTTGTTGTTATATTGCACATACTACATTGCTGTAATCAAGATTGGATTTCAAAATTTATATTTTAATAGTAGTAATTTTCAAATTCAATTGTACATTATTTCTGCTATAGATATATTGACCTCCTAACTGTTTAATAATTTCATTAATATTATGACACAATGTAGTAGTAAAGATAGCTTATTATCAAAAGATTGGTGGTCTATTACTGAAAATATTGTAACAAAATTAGTTAATGGGTGCATACAGTGGTTGAGAAGGTGGATGTTCGGTATTTGGTTTTGCCTACCCCGCTAAGGGTATGGCATAATGGTAGTAGTAGTAGTAGTAACTAGTTAATTGTTTTGAAAGTCTTAATTTATCTTGACCATTATATATTAATTTCTATACATATATAGATTTAATGTAATGAACGTTTATATTTATATTTATGCATAACAGCTTCTTAACACCACAAGGTTCTTAGGAAAATCAAAACTATAGGTATTTAAACTGCAATTCATATAGAAAGGAAATATTTTAGAACAATCAGATAATATAAAGAATAAAATTAGTCATAATGCTGATGTAATAAACTACAATTCCATTATTCATTCATGTGACTTTCAATATATTTAGATGCAAATTACACTAATAAGTCATCTTTGATTACAAAATCTATCTTAGTACTATGGAACCATCTGTAATGCTCTATAGAACATTCCAAAATATTTTACAAAATGATTGCTATTTCTAACTTTGTTACACTGACTATTACGTCCCCCAACGGCGACCTTGGAATTCTCTCTTCAGATGTCCCATCCTTCTTTGCGAATGTCGAGATTTGCACTGAGTTCCATACTTGAAGTTGTATTTCCGAAAAACGGCAGTTCATAAATTTTGTTGCTTGTGGAAGCCTCTTGAACTCCTACCACACACACACTGTGATCTCGATACCAGTTTTTCGAAACACTATCTATAATATATTGCTTATCGCACGCCATTTAAGCTGGCTTAGACTGCAATCGGGCTCTCGTACGACTAATTTTGTATCTTACGTCGCATAATGCCTTTTAGAAACTTTCATAATGTGGCTTCTGATGGGCCAAGGCTTTTGTCAGGAGGTAATAAATATTTCGCATACCTTGGCGATAGCGGCGAAATAACTGTCATGCCTTCCCAATTTCTGAAACTGCTGTGTTTATGTTCTATGCCACCATAACTCCTTTCAAATTCAACTGCGATACCACGGAACATTCGGACATTCGGATGCGTTCATCAATAATATTTCTGTATTCTTCAGTGGTAATATTCAACCGAACTTTGCGGGATTCCGGTACGTTGGCATAAATTTAGTAAATGACTGCTTACTATCTTCAACTTGTACGATTTCGGAATAAATGTGGTTCGCTCGTTGTTCACATCCTTGTTATTATATTCCGTATTCCTCGCGGCATGTGGGGCTAACTGATTCATGAGAACCACTTAAAATTTTCTTCTAACCAATTCTCTTATTCGATAGATTACAGCGTTGATCCTTACTATGGCTTTATACGGACATGCTCAACCAAATCGGATGATTTGGTTGAACTTCTACCCTTTTGGAGTTTACATTGTAGTGGAATTTCATTCGCTTACTAACACTCTGGACGTTAATGCGAACTCACTCATATACCTTTCCAGCAACCTCCTCTTTTCCAGGCTTCCTGTCAATTTGTAAATCACACGGTAACCTAATTTTACTCCCAAAGAATATTCTAGTTGGATTCTATCCTGCTGTCTGGTTTATAGTGGATACATATGTCATCACCAAAAGTTTTAAGCAGTGATTCCAATTTATGATGGTTTGAGACAGAGCTCGTGACCGATATTTTTCCATTTTCCTATATACGCATTCCACCATTCCATATGAATGTTGACGAAGAACAGTTGTTCTGGCCTTGCGTACTTCAAACAACTGGTACAGACTTTAGAATAAGGCTGACTAAAAATGTATTTCTTGGTCTGAATATAGTTCCAATGTTATTTCGAAACCGCTAAATAGTTCTTTTACCAAGGACTTAGTCACTACAGCTGCCTCTTGATTTGGTAGAGAATACGCTTGTTTCCGAAAACGCACCAGCTACATCAATTGCTGCACTTTCAAATGGGCTATCCATATTACATTTCCTGTATCATTCCCAGAAGCGCATGTTACATATTTTCTATATCATTCCTTAACGACATCCCAGAGGTTTACTCAATAACACGGTTCACGGACCTTCTTCATGGTTTTCTTTACTACCATATGCCCTCCTACTGGGCATAAAATTGTCGCAAAACTTCCACCGCTCTAAATTTCGGAACCACCAGGTGCATTCGTCTTTTATTTGCTCCATTACTTTCCAAACCTTTTTCAAAAGGTCATCCTAACCCCAAAGGGATTACATTGATACCAATATTTAAAACAAATGTTCCCTAGACTTTTGTATAACTGAGTATGAGTGCGTTGACCAAAGTACGTTTAAGTGTTGTAAAAGACTCCAGGCGGGTGTTGTATCATAAATATGTTTGGCCTTCTTCGGCAAATTTTGTAGGGGTATTGCAAGTCTGCAAGTTCACGTGAAAATCGATGATAGCTAGTGCATTATCCCAAGGAGCTTCGTAATTTATGTTTATCTAATGGTTATGACCGTCCTCCTATAGTCTGATTTTGTTAGCGCGAGCTGCAACACCTTTTCCAGGAACCACATGACCTAAGTGTTTCAATTTGTTCTGAAACAAGCTGCACTTTTTCAGACCAAGCTGTAGATGTGCATTTTTCAGTCTTCAATATTTTTCCGGTGTTCATCAAAGACTCCCCTATAACGACGACATCGTTCAGGTATACTAGATGCGTTTTCCATAGCAATCAGGGTCCATTCCATTATTAGCCCTTTAAGCATCGTCGATTCATAACCTAAAGCTGATCATTCTGAATTGACAGGGATGCAAACTAGTGGCGAATACCGTCTTTCCTCGGTTTTCAGGATGGATACCTAAGCGAAATGCCAATATCTAATTTTTGTGTTAAAGTGGAAAGCCATATAGATCCCGAAAGTCACTCCAAAGCATCGTGAAGTCTGGCAAGAGGGTAGGTCTCCTGCTTGGTAAAATTACTCAAACAACGGTAATCCACCTAAAATCTCGTACTATCATATTTATTTCTAATAAGTATAACTTTCAATGCCCAAGGACTGCTAAACATCTCTATAGGTCCTTGGTGGACTATGCCCTTGATTATCGTATCATTTTCCTCTCGTTTGGATAAAGACTGATGATTGGTCATCGACGTATTTTGCGTGTTATCAAATTTCTTCCTCCCTTCCAATCGTTATCAGTAGCAAATATGTCACCTTATGATGGATAAATTCACTGGTTTTATTCTTTTGCTCATGGGATAAACTGTTGTTCAGAATTCAAAGGTCGCACGCAGTTTTGATAAATGAGTTGCAGGAAGAACGTACTCGTCCGATTTTATGCCATGTACCAAGGATGAAATAGTCATGCCCATTCCTACTTCGGTATCCTTCTTTAGAGTACAAATTAATAAGATTTATCAAGCGAAAAGGTGCCGTTACTTAGACTTCAGTCAAATACTCTTTCCACTAGAATAACACGACCAATATTAATATTTTTGGTTTCTAGGATTCCTATGTATCCACCACAGAAGGTCTCCATCCAGTTCGTTCATAGGTATGGATTCGCTTTTTGGCGGTAAGATTACCTCTTGCGCTATGATTATTTTTATCGTTTAACAGGTAGATTGTCTAGAGCATCCACGCGTGGAGCGACTATTAAAGCAGTTGCCTTTTCTTCAATGATTTATCTATTCGATCCCATTGATGATATCAAATGTGACGAACCTAGTTAATTGTTTAGAAAGGCTTTATTTATTTTCATTCGCATTTAACTATTTACTTACACGTTTTCAACTTATTGTCTATTTTAGCGTAGACCAGTAATAAACAGTTGTATTTATGTTTATTAATAACAACTTCTTAACAAGGCAATATTCTTAGGAAAACTATAACTGAAGAATTTTCAACAGCTGTTTATATAGGAGTAAGATATTCTAGAATAATTAGATAAATTAAAGAAAAAAATTAGTCATAATGCTGATGTAATAAATTCCAATGTGATGATTCGTTTCTGTGACCTTGAATTTATTTAGATGTAAGTTACTGTAATGAATCATTGATGCTTACATCAATTATTTTAGTTTGATGGAACCTCCTAGAATGTTTTATGGGACGTTCTAGAATATTCCAAAAAATTATTATAATTTCTGTTGTTGGAATATTTTATTGATACAGCCGTAAAGTAGTTAAAATTATGGGAAAATTTGTATTTAAGTTATTTTATAATAAATTAACGTAAGTACTCAAATTAAAATTTTATTCAAAAACAGGAATGTTTTAAAGTACTTCGTGTACTTTTTTTAGAATTTAAAAATTGCAGCATCATTGTGAACTAATTACTATTTACGAAAGTGCGATTTATTTTGAATATCTAAACTAGTTGATTTTGTATTAATTTCCTAGGGTTAAATTTGACTTAGTGTGTTTTATTTCAGCCTAGCTATTTGTAATAAATGTAATGCTGTATAATTTATTTAGAGTGTTTACTTAGTTTGCCTGAGACATTTCTATTTTAAACTATGAATTATTGATGAAAGCTCCTTCACTGATTTTAATAGAATTCGTTTTCTCTTATAAAGCTTTAACAAAAGTTAAGTACTATGAAAAAGTTAAATACTTATTCTACCTATATTGTTAAAGTATCGGATGCTCCACAAAGTATATGTGGTGTCCACGCCGTTTTCTTCTGTTAGCATCGTGAGGATTATTTACTCGTATACGTATTGAGGTAAGTATGAAACTCGTCTCCAATTTTTCATACTGCTAGGTTAATTGGAACAGCATATTTAACTATTTGCTCACCTTTTCACACTTCCATACGTCTAGTCCCCAAGAATTTCTTAAGCAAAGGACTGGCGCTCACCTTCATTAAGTGTATACTGGCCCCAAACTTAAAGTAGTTGAAAATCGCATTCGTGATTTTGTTCGTTACAATAATTTTGGGATAACGTTTTTGGAGACAAAGTTTATAAACTTACATTTGCTAAATGTAGTTCAGATTATGATTTTATGGTTTTAATATTATTTACTAAATTTATTTAAAAAAACTATTATTAATCATTAATAAATTTCATACATAGTTATTTCTCTAAAGCCTCATTCATTTAGAAGGCATTTTACGATTAAAATTACTGATTTATATTTTTATATAGAAGCATCTGCAAAGAGATTTTAATCACGAAAAAATGCCAATAAAATAATATTAAAAAGTCAATTATCTTCATTTTATTAATTTCTAAAGGAACAGGGCGCAATTTAATAGTCCCACTTCTATTTTGCATCTCAGGTCGTTGCGTAGCGCTTACGTTCAATTCCTGCATACTAATCTAGAACGCTAACAATGTTATTTAAAAATACGTAAAATTAATATATAGAGTAAAAGATGTCAACTTTGCATAGATACATGTTCAAGAATTAACTACAAAAAATTTAGCAAAGTCTGTATAATTAATACAAATATAGTGTAATTGCAAATTATTTATACATAAATATTTAATTCATACACAAAGAGAAGGTTTATTTTGTACTAATAAGGAATTTTCAATAATATTTTTATAAATTTTTAGCTACGTTTTGCTTTATCCGCTATCTTCCCATACTTTATATTAATAAAGGCACTACTAGGTCTTTCTTCTTAGGTAACAAGACTTTCTGAATGTATTAATTTAACATTTATAGAAACATGTTAGCTTGAACCCAGTTCATTGCAATAGTTGTATTAAAGCTCCAGGTGCAGTTACGATTCTATAATAGTTCGTAGCGTGTATGAAGTTTAATCTATCCCTATTACATTTAATCGGATTCTAGACGAATTAAGGTTTCCTGATTATATTATTGATAAAAGCTGATACAGCAATAGGTTGCTCAAGAAACATATTGGCACAAACATGGACATTGACTTAACTTTAAAAATTACATATCTATCTATGTAGGAGTGTTAAAAATATATTAAATTCAATATTAAATCAGAGAATATAATTAACATATCTGTTATTTTGTATAATTCAATGGGTTCGTGTAAAAAGTATCTATATAATATTTTTGGAAACTAGTTATCTCTACGCGATCGATTTTAAAATGTAGTTTCATATTCTGTAATCAAGATATGTCTGAGGATCCTTTATGTAACGTTATTCTGACAGATCGCTTCGCGGGATGTTTATATCCTTCACAAATGAAATTGATGAACCTTAAAACGTACCTAAGTTATAAGTTTCAATCCTGTTTTACTTACAGTGTGGTTAATATGAATTAGGTAATCAAAAATTGATTTGATAATTGTTGTACCTATTTGCTGTTACATATGTAATTTAAATGAGTAATAGTAAAGATAGCAATGTGAATGGCATTTTATAGGACTACATCTACATTACTTCGTGTTTAACAATTACACATCATACTTTAAGCTTTTTTCGTCTAGAAGCGAAAATGAGTAATTTCTGTACCAAAATGGGGCTGTGATAAATATAAGTAAATTTACCCTATACACTTTGCATCAAGAATTCAAGGGTAGCATAAAAAGTTTGACACCGTTGAGGATATACTACAAAACACAAGAACCTCATTCATGTACCGGGCGATACAATTTGTATGATTTTTCCGTTGGGTTTGCAATAGAAAATTGAAATTATTTTGGCAGTAGTATTATTTTGAAGTTTTAAAATTAAAATTGATAACAACTGACTTAGTCGCTTTCGTTTTTTTGTATAATGGAATTGAAACTCTCAGTTTCGTTCAGTCAAATTGTTTCTATCAAATTGCTTTAAGGTTATTATGACGTTTTATTAATTAATTCTTTTACATATAAACTATAGAAATCCACTGAAACAACAAAATGAGGCGCATGATATAGATAAACCATTAGAAAATGTTTCGTTACAATGCCTTCTTAGTTTTATTGTTATTCAAATTTTAAATCCCCGGCTCGTGATGTACGTTTTGCGTTGGCACCGTCGCCGGTAAAGAAAATACGCATTGTGGAGTTCACGTCATTTGTTCAAACCGCTATTGAAAATACCTCTTTTAATGACATCGAAAACCTTGTTAGTTATTATGTTGTACCTCCTGTACATTCTCACCTCCTTTATTCTAGCACGCCAAGAGTTAGCAGCAACAAACCGCAAAATCTAGGTAAATCTAACACTAAGTTATGTACCTCAGTATTTCAGTTGCATAATGATTTACATACATGGCACATTTGTTCCTAGAAACTTTTGCCGTGAATCGAAATGCGAAACCAATACTTTGTCGAACCAATTTGTCTTACTAGACACGATGCTTCAACAATGTTTGTAATATCAACCAATGCCAATTCTGAACATGACAGTAAACTTACCTTTAAATATTTTGCTGGCACATTAACAACCAATGATGCCAATTGCTCATAGATACGAATACAGTTAAAAATTACAAACAAACACGATCACCCGGTAGTATGAGTATAAGTGGGAAAACTTCAACACGGGGGCTTCTTAGAAGTTACCAAAGGTGTAATTTTCGGGATTAACTATATATTCCTGCGTATCATTATTTCTTTTGTACTGTCATTTTTCATTTTATGCGCGTTTGTCTTATCACAACTTGTAATGGGATAACTTGTTCTTGTTTTGTTTTAATAATAATTACCTAGTGATTTTATTGAAAATATACTCTCTTTGAAAATGTTTAACAATAAATATCCGTTACGTTAAAAAATTTTTGATTTATAACATTCTTTTGTCTTATTTTACAGAAAATTCCATGTAAATAGTGTTTATTAATAGGCAAATATATCAGATTTCTCAAATCCAAAATTATGTGACTTGTTGGAAGTAGGTCACCTAGTTGCAATATTATAAATTACTCACCGTAAGTGTAGTGCTTATTCAACAACTTACTTAAAATTGTAGTGCGTTGTAGTGCGCAATAGCATGTTACTATTAGAATACAAAATACATATATTTTAATGCCAGGAATCAAATTTGATTTTACTTTATAATTACAATAAAATTTTGCATATTCAAATAATTAATTGAAATCATTTTAAATTTAAATTTCTGGGTACAAACCAACCCCAAGCGGTAAATGATGATCGGCAGCGAAGTTATTTCTATTTGATTATATTGAAAACCTTTAAATAATTTTGTAAGATCCCAGGGTGATAATTTATCAAAAATCGATTGTTTTATGCTAATGCAATATATTTTCAGTAATGACTGCTATAATGCTACCGAAATTAAGGATGTCAAAACACAACAGCAAGTGCCTAATTTATTTTTTTAACAAGTAGGTAATTTACTTTATTCCATACATGGATAAAGAATAATATGGTATATCTGTTATTATAGTTCCATGAGAAAGGAATATCTGGCTTTGATTGTAGGTTAAGTCAAAATCAAACGAATGGATGATAATTACACTATCAAATATGAAATATGCCCTTAGCACCAAAGGAAAAGAGGCAGTTATGATGTTTCTATTAATATTAACAAAAAGTAGCAAGAAGTTTGTACATGTTACGAGGGTTGCCTTTTAAGTAGTTACAAAAACTAGGAAAGAAAACAAATTTTTTGGAACAAACTATTTTATTGTTTTTCAAAATATTCACCTTTAAG